>CP135558.1:4462314-4473570 GCA_032402905.1 Khaya senegalensis | reverse complement strand
TCTCAGTCTCAGTACACATACAGCATACCCTAGTAACTAATCCACCTCTTTCTACTACGAACACAGAAGCAGAAGCAGCAGAAAATCAATTTTATCATCCATCTTCTTCTTCATCGTCATATGTAATCAGTGCCAAGTTCTTCACAGCTTCATTTGCATGGACAATCTGAGTACATACCAGCTAGCTGGCTATCTCTAGCTTCTCTTTCCATGAAAAGCTTTCAGTAATCCAAAGCTGGAGAGTTACTGCCAGGAATTCAACTACCCATATATGTCCTTACCTTATTATCATCTTCATCCTCATCATGTAACTGGTATGTATATATGTATATTATATGTTCGTTTCTTGTGCAGAAACTAATTTACATAGAAGCACTTTATATCTCTCTATCTGGAAAGCTTGGTTGATTTTTCTTTCCATGGCGAAGATTCAGTTTTCTCGTTCAGCACTGCTCATCTTGGAGGATGAAACTGAGGTTAACACAAATGAAGATTACTCCGAATCCCAGGTAAGCATTCTCTTAGTATTACCATTCCAAGAATCAATAATACACGCACTTTCTTTTTGTAATACGAGTACGTGAGTGGTCGTCTTAAGGTTTGTTATGGGAGTTTGAAAGGACCCCAACCATGGGCCTACTTAACTTGACCCATGGGCCAATTACAGGCCCACTATGGATAGCATAAGTGTCCGGCAGAAAGTGTTCCGTAGGCCGTCGTCCTTAACTTTTAGTGTTATATTTCAGGAAAAAGTTTCATGCAGGCTATAATTATAAATTTAATAGTGTTTGGTTACTTTTGCTATGTAGCAGTAAAATGATTCATTAAGTCAAAAAGGTTGAGTTATTAATTAAGGACTCAAGCCAATAATAATAATAATAAATATAACAAGCTCTTCCCATATAGTCTAGACATTTAGGGCTGGGATGGGATTGTTATGGATCATAAAATAATTTATTTTAATGTAGATTATAACATATTTATTTTTATACTAAAAAACAAATTAATTGTATAAAAAATTATATGTTTGACAAATTTTATTTTTAAAATATTTTAAATTTTAAAAATAATTTATATTCGTTTGATAATTTTTACTGTTAAAATATCGTAGTGATATAAATAATTAAAATGTACATAATATTAAATAAAATAACTTGTATAAATAAGTATTTTTGCTCGTGTTTGTATCTTAAAATAAGCTATAGTAAAATATTTAATTTTTTATTATGTTTTCAATTACAAAAAAATATATAAATAGAAGAAAAGTAATAAAAAGAAAAGAAAATAAAAATAATAATATTTTGGTTTTCAATGATTTTGTTTATAATTAGAATTGTATTTAATATTTTTCTAAATGTTAATTTTGGGTTTGTATATAAAGATATATATTTGGAATTACATTTAAGAATAAAAACTAATTTTTAAAATTATATTTTAAAAAGCAACTCAATAGCTACTTTTCAAAATCTATTATAAGTGGGGTGATTAACTTGACACAACCTTACTATGTCTAAGCCACTAAATTTTGCATTGTCAGCTATCTTTTTTAGTTTAAATACTCTATGAGCTCTTTAAGGTGTAAACATATTTTAGATTGTAAAGTTTAAAATAAAACTGTTATAAATTATGTGTTCAAAATAGATAATATTTATATCACACTACAATGCTACATAGATAAAAGCAAGTTGGTATGCAAAATCTCATATCATTAATGTGAGAATTCTTGGGTTATTATACATATAACTATATCTACCTTTAATCAACATAAAATGTTCATGATTCAAAAGTCCAAAAGTATAATTGTGTGAGTTATGACCATGTGAAAATGAGTCGTTATTAACTAATACGAAATAGAATCAAGTTATATTTCTAGATATCATACCATTTGTAGACTTTAAAGGGATAATCTCTATAAAATTGGATATTAAGTTTCATTAGACTCATAATTTAGGTAGTGTTTAATGAGGTAATATCAATAAAACCTAGCATTAAGTTTGATTAGAACTCATAATTTGGGTAGTCCTCAATGAGATAATCTCAATAAAACATAATTTTAAATTTGATTAAATTTTATAGTTTGAGTAGTTCTTAACTAGTCAATTTATCCTTATATGTCACCCCATGTGAAGACCTTAAAGAGGTAATCTTAGTAAAACCTAATATTGAGTTTCATTAAATCTCATAATTTGAATAGTCTTCATCGAGTTAATAGTAGTAAAAACTAATATTGAGTTTGATTAGAGTCTCATAGTTTTGGTAGTCTTTTAACGAGATAATCTTAGTAAAATCTAATATTAAGTTAGATTAAATTTCATAGTTTGAATAGTCATTAATGAATCAATTTATTTCTCTAGATATCACACACTATGAAGACCTTAAAGAGGTAATTGCAGTAAAACTTAATATTAAGTTTGGCTAGATCTCATAATTTGAATAGTCCTTAACAAGGTAATCTCAATAAAACCTAATTTATATTATTTGACTAGATTTCTTAGTTTAGGCAGTTCTTAAAACAATAATTGTAAACTAAGAATGCATTTGGTGCATCGGACCAGCAAGCATTATTTAATTGTTACGCATTAAAATATAATATTTATAATTTATAATTTCTTGTTTTGTTATCTTTAAGTAATTTAAATATATATATAATTATTTTTTAATTATGTTTTCAAGCCACAAAAACACATAAGTAGAAGAAAAGTAGTTAAAAGAAAAGAAAATCCTATTTAAAATTTCAATGATTTTCTTTTTAATTAGAGTTAGAATTCAATAATTTTTTTAGTTTTTGGTTTGTAAGAGATATATTTGAAATTACTTTTAAGAATAAAACTAATTTTTAAAATGAAATTTAAAAACCAACTCAATCCCTACTTTTTAAAATATATTGTAGTTGATTTGCCTAAAGTGATTTTGAAAAAAAAAAAATTGTCTTTGGAATATTCCACCGATAAACCTAAATTGTCTCTTAGTAGACTTATTCACATAAAACATTAATCAAATGTATAATGAATGAAACCAAGATAAATTTAGATCTAGTAAGATTTGAGTGTCAAATTGTATAAGAAGAAATATAAATTCAATGACTATCTTTGCTATATTATCATGTTAGTGAAATTATTTAACCTAAAATCTTAAACTATATTATATGTGAGGATCTAACCATAGTGTGAAACACAAACTTTACAGTATTAATATTATTTTATCTTGAATTTGGGTACAAAAATTGAAAAAGATTGGATTTTATAAGAAGAGAAAAAAAAATTTATGTTGTTGGGCAAGTGCTCCATGCATGTGTTTCCAACCTTGAGAAAGAGATGCAAATGTTTCCAAGAGGAGATTGTGAGAAGTTTGTTGAATAGGAGTTAGAAAATTTTACTTTGTTAATGAAATGGGTCTTTTCTAATTTAAATACTTCATGAACTCTTAAAGGTGTATATGCGTTTTAGACTGTAGAGTTTAAAATAAAACTGTTTAATAATATATACTCAAAACGGATAATATTTACATTAAATTCTAGTATTACATAAATAAAAATAAGTTAGTGTGAAAATTTCACATCCTTAGTGTGAGTTATTGAGTTAGTATGTATACCACCACGCTTACCTTCAATTTGCCTAACTTGTTTACAATTGAAAAGTCCAAAAATATAATTGAATGAGTTATAACCATGTAAAAATTGTTCATCATTAACTGATATATAAATGGATCAATTTATATCCCTAGATATCACACTTAATGAAGACATTAAAAAGTCATACAAGTAAAACTTAATATAGAGTTTGATTGGATCTCATAGTTTGGTTAGTCCTTAACAAGATAATTCCAATAAAATCTAATATATAGTATCGGACTAAGTTTCATAGTTCAGTATTATCTCCAACGTTCTACCTTAAAATACACACACACACATGCATGAGAGAAAATTCGAGTGAAATTGTGCAACCTAGGTTATTGTCTCATTGATTACTGCTTATAGGTTCCCTGACAGCCCAAGGCTGAGTTCATGAATCATTCTCAAATGATAAGGCACATCAAGTTCTGGTGGGATTTGCAAGGGAAAAATGAAGGGCAACATATTGCATTAATGACAATCTTGGAACCAGAGAATGGAAGTACTCAAATTCCTTTATTGAAAGTCTCTTGAGAATCTATTGTCTGCCCTTTTTCTAAGCTGGAAAGAATGCAATAACAAGAATCATTAATTAGGATATATGCATGCATGTCTTGAATCTTGAGTTGCTCTTCCTGAGGAGGGATGGAGGCATGAATCCCCTACCTAGGCCCTTAAGTGGCCTTATGCAGACATACACATACAACACATTCGTGTCTGTATGCAAACATATAAGGAGATACGCACACACACACACACACACACACACACACACATGCGTATATAAATGTTGATATGTATGTATGAGTCAGTGCATGCATGCATGTCTTGAATCTTGAGTTGCTCTTCCTGGAGAGGGAAGGAGGCATGAGTCCCCTACCTAGTTCCTTAAGTGCCCTTATGCAGACATACACATACAACACATTCATGTCTGTAACACACATGCGTATATAAATGTTGATAAATATGTATGAGTCAATGCATGCATGCACAGGATCCCATACATATTTCAAACCCCATTTATGTGCATGGAAAAGAATAAATGTGCTATGAAGCTCATCAAAAGTTTTCAAATTGTTTACTAACCAAATGAATTTTACTAATGCATGAAACTAAAAAACTGGTGATTTTGGGCAAGCTAGATTGGAAATTAAGAGCCTGCTGAAGCATCAAACATCCACAAGTTGCAGGCAGATCGAAGAGTTAAGGTAAATGCGATAAATCATCAGTTGGTTTTTGCATTGAATAATTTTCCTCTGGTTCTTGGAAACACATTGTACAATGTCATGGATAATATGCATATGCATGTAAATATAAGCATGAACACAATAACCAAGTCTACTGCATGCCATGCTCTAACAGTGAGTTCACGCTTGATTCCATTTTCATGAATTTTCTGTACTGATTGAAGTCTTAAAATTTAAGTCCACAAAACTGATTTGTCAATTCTTTATCACAAGATCCTTTATTGAAGTATTGTGCTAAGGCAACATGCAACAGAAAAGTCTTCATGAAAATTCTTGATTTTGTTTCTGAGTTTCAGTATGCTGCAGAATGTATCAAGAAATTCTTGTTTCTTGTGTCTAATGTACTCAATATGAATTGACTCTAATCCATCGTTAATCATATCAATCACGGGGCTCTTGCTATGAGATCAACCCTATGAAGGAAGAATATCATTATATGCGTGCATAGATAGATCAAAAAAAGAAATTGGATTTCTGTTGATATTTGAGAAGTAACATGTCTATATACTTTACACACAGAAGCTTTCGGTACCAGTAAACCTTTGTGCTAGAGACCATTCTCAAATTTCAGTGACAATATTATCTATTTGCATTCTTTTATATTAAGAGCTTCATTGCTCAGCTCTCTAACCTAAAAATCAAGGAGTCAAATGGAATACATGAACAAATAGACATAACAGAGAACTACTTCATTATAATTTCAGCACTGAAGTACATCATGAAAGGTGAAATAAATGTTCAGAGATACTCTAATTTTCCCATAGCAAACTTAGAGAAAGAAACAACAAGAGAACTACAACTTACATCGCCTAATACTTGTGCACCTATCAGCGATGACACAAACTGTTGCGTGTCTCCCAGTCGGCTTTCCCATAGATTCGAAGTCCTGAAAATTGACAGTACTGAAGTTAATTAATATCTGAGAAAGTATGATTAAGTAATTTCATAAGCGTACTCATTCTGGAACTCTACTAGTTGAAAGATTCATGTTGGTAGTAATTGCACGGAGGGTAGATTACTGCGGCATGGCACTGTTGATCATGTCCCAGTTTTGAGATAAATTGACACTGTAGTTGCTGGTGTTGCAACTTACATCCTTTGAAATTTCAAGATTTTGCTGATAAGAAAAAATTGAAGATGGGTTTTGCTTTCTTTTCAGCTCATTCGAAGTAGATACCTGCACGGAAACATCTTCCATTGGAGCTTTATTTGCTAGTTCGTGAAAGCAAGGTTGTTCTTTGACTTCAGCAACAGCATTCAAGGAAGATGCAAAGTTGTGGGCACAAGAACTTGATGCTTCACATGCTTTGAATTCGCTCAAAGACCTGAATTGGGTCAGAATCTGAGGGCATGTATCAGGAACTTTCCTACGGGACTCATGAATTCTTGATCTAGTGCACATTTTTTCTATGGTCCTTTGCCTGGCTCTTGCTCTTGCCTTATCCCTGGACTCTTTTGCAAGAAGTTGAAGTGCAGTTTTGTGAAGCTTTTCTATCTTTCTCTCTTCAGAATTTCTCTCCAGCAGCTTGCTTCTTGAATCAGTCCCATCCAAGTCACAATTTGCATATATAACTTCACGCGTGGCACTACCAATATTGCCAGTGCGCTTCAGCTCTTCCAGTTCCTTAATGGCGTTTCTTGATTTGTTGAGCAGCCATCCGAGGGTTTTGCTTGCTTTATCAAACCCTAGCATGTCCTGAAGATCAAAGAACTCGCGAGAAATTTTAATAGACAGTCTCACTCTCCGATCTCTTAAACCTTGTGCTGTGTAAATCTTAGTATGCCGATCTTTCTTCACTGGCTTCTTGCTTGGAGCAAATTCTGAAGCATCATAGTATTCTGCATTTAGGCTGTTAACATCCTGCTTAATCATTGTAGTATTATTGCCCGTAAATGCCATGTTTGTCAAAGACTCAGGAATTCGAGGATTTGCTGGTAACAGTAAACCGGTGAATGGATCATACCGGTGATTAATAAAGACTTCGTTGTTGTCACAGCCAGCATATAAAGTGGGGAAATGGAGGTAAGAAGAGGAGTAGTTTGCAAAAGGGTTGATGCTGGAGGTGGAAGAAAACATTTGTGCCAGGAAATTGACTGAACAAACCCTAGTTTCTCAAAACTTTAAGCAATAAAACTATTAGAAAACCAATGAAATGGCTCTACCCATTTCAGCTGTTTAAGATTGAACTCTTTGCAATAGGTAGTATTAAAGATTCAGGATAGCTATACATAAACATAATATTGCCAAAGAAAGAACCATCTAGCTAGAGAGGAGATCTGGTATAATTTGATTGATAAAAAGCCCTAAATTCTAAATTTATAGGACACAATGAAAAAGCTGCATATCATTTCATATGCATATTTAGGGCAAAATTGAGATACACAGCTGAAAAGAAAGAAGCGGGCGATGTATATAAAAATAATTAAATGAACAATGCAATACAGTTTCAGTGCCACTAAATGAGGTAGCAGAACCAGTTTGGTAAAGGCAGGGACTGATGAGCAATCTTTTCAGACTTTTAACCCATGAAATTATAGTAAATTTAGAATAATAGTAAAGAACCTGTTCACTACAAATATGCAAATTTGATGTGAAGACATGAAGTAACCAGGGCTAGCGTTTAGGTTCCTAGTAATTTGATAAACGTGTTAAGAAAGTATTTGATTTTTCACTGCTCATAAAGAGTGACCTCTGCGACCTGCCAATACTTAAACCATAACCGAAGGGTTCAAAGCCATTAAATAATCTTTAGGCGTTACCCAAGGCCGTGACCATTATGCGGTTGCTAGCTGTGCCCGTACCCGTGCCTGTGCGAGTTAGGACAGATTAAGCTAGCACCAGCAGTCTAGAGATTGGACGTGGCTAGCGTTTATCCGATACCTAACATTCTACATAACATGACAAAACTATACAGACCCCACCAAAATTCTACCGAGTATATATATACACTATTTGCAGTCAAGGGGATTGGATTGGACTGAAAAAAACAATACCGAATCCATGATGGCAAAGGCTTGGATCTGCCTCAAATTTGCAGTAAAGCGAAGAGATAAGATGGTACGTTTTATTCTGTTTTAGTTCTGAGGGTTAGCAGTGGTAGACTAGTAGTAGGCAGTGGGAAATTCCTTAATTAATTTTTTTTTATTTTATGTATTTTGTCTCTTGTAATCCAAAGAGTTCTTTATAATCTAAATGATTAAACCCACCCACCGTAATAAAAGACTCTTTGGCTCAGATATTTCTACCACTGTTCAACAATGTCTGTGAAATAACTCCCTACACGAGGTTAGCAAATTTTCTTTTTATAATAGAATTTTGACATAAAATTTTAATTTTTATATCAAATTTCATTTTTATGTTTATGTAGAAAGCATTACATTTTTGGTGTAAAACATGACTTGCCGATCTCTAGCAGAGATCATTACAATGAACTGTTAGGACATGATTTTGTCTTTGTCTTCGGCTCCACAATGTCCCTATAAAAGCAAACAGACAGAAACCTTATCTCACTCTCTTTGCCTATGCGAAACATTTGCCCTCTCAGTTTTGAAAATGGGTATACTGTTCTTTTTGGCTCTCGTACTGAGCCCCTCAATCACGAGTCATTCTCAGTAAATCTCACCAATTATAATGCTATAAATAATTCCCTTAAAAATTAAAAATTCATAAATATTTTTAACAATTTTATATACACACACAATTTCGATCCAAATCCTTAAAAGTTTACTCTACGTGTAAGTGTGTAAGGCAAATTTTATAATTGTTTATTTGTTTCTTCTTATTAAATTCAATTGTCTCTTTTTCGTAATTTTTTATTAAATTTTTTATAAAAAAAATTTACTTAAAATTTAATATTATTTTAATTTCTATTTAGATTTTTTACTGAATTTCATAACAATTACATATACCTAATATAGATCACATCTGTCTCTCGCTCTTTCTCTGAAGAAATCATGCATGATAACAATGACCAGAAGACAGAAAATTTGGGGGGTGGTAGTTCTAGTGTTGCTTTCAAATGACACGATTTGTATTGTATGTACCACAAAAATCAGTACGCAATAAGGTCAGTGGGTGAATATGATCAGCAAATGACCACCCATGAATGAATAAATGCTTTCTTGCGCATCACTTTAAGACTATTCTGTTTGTTTGATGTGATGGCAATTTGCAATTGCAAAAGCTCTTTCGATTGCAAACCATTCTTTGAGATCTCCATGGTGATTCGATTCTTCTCCGGAATCTCTCATTTGAATGGGAGTAAAATTTTCTTTGATTTTAGAACAGATAAACATTTGTTTTGAGCTCATACATTTAAATTGTTCGACATCTTAAAAAGAATTCTCAATAATAAAGTGAATTTACTACTTAAATTAAATAATTATTTTTAAAAAAAATTTAATAATTAAAATTTATTTTAAATTTTAACGAATTAATTAATTATATCAAACTGTTAAATTATTATTTTTATCAAAATTAATTGATGTTACGAGAACATAATTTAAAATTTTTATAATATTTAACGTTTCATTTCATAGAGTATGTAAAACTTTTACAGAAGAACAACAGTTATTGACGAGGAATAATATTGTGTAACCTCCAACAGATTATATCATCAGTTGTGGCCAAATATTGTTGTATCTTAGCTTATGGCCAGTTGTAAGATAACAAAATTACTTGGATCAAATCATAGAACTTGCCTGTCTGTCCATGTGAGAGGCGATACACGATTCTCTTGAGAAAAGCTCAAGACAAACAAATATATATAAATATTTTAGTCCTTTTCATCATCTTTACGTAATTATTGGCTTGTGTTCGATGGTATGGTTTGGTGTTACTTCCATGGACATACCCTAGAACAAGTTATTATTGCATAATTTTTGAATGAAAGGGATGTTTGACAGAGACTAAATTATTAAAAGAAATTACGTATCTTCCGTTAATTGCTGCAAAAGCATCGAGTACAAAGAAAAGTTTGATCGATGTACACATCCCATTGGGAACATTGGTCATCAAAACGATGTATGAATGTCAATGGGCTAACCACATCTTGTACATTACTTGGCCCACAACATACCTAGCAACCAAATGGCCCTCACCCATACCATTATTAACCAAGTTAAAAGAACATATGCTAAGATATTAATTTGAAGTTAAAACATTATTACAATGATACGCCGTAGGCTAATGAAAGCATCCGAACAACAATGGTAAGAAGATAACTTGTAATATTCTATAAAATAGACGTGCATGCCAATGGATAACATTATTTTTTAATGTAATTCTATGAATGATGTTAATATAACATTGCATGTTATTTTAAAAAAATTTTAAGTAAAACAATTCTACCACGTCAATATTGTTGACGTCGTGAAATCATTCGATTAATGAAATGATAAAAATATATTCATTAATAGTAAGTAAAAAAAAGTAATATAAAATTTTATCATTCAATTAATATGGTGACAGAAATTTATAAAATTTTATGATAATTTTTTTTCACCTACAACTAATGAATGAATTTATCTCATTTTATTAATTGGACAGTTTTATCATATCAATAATGTTGATATGGTAAGACCATTCGATTTAAAATTTTCTCTATTATTTTTAGTATAATATTAAAAAAAATTAATTCAATAAATACTAACAGTAATTTTTTTAAATTTTTAATATAAGTTACTATAATTTTATAACATTACTCTTATGTTTAGTATGAATTTCAATAAATATTCTTATCAATATTAATTTATTTAATTATTGCATATAATATGAATTATAATTAAATATGTCATATATTAATATTTATTTAAATTAAAAATAAAAAAATTACAAGGAAATTTTAATTTTTTACTAAAAAAAATATGACTTTTCTTTATTTGTACTGTTTGTCTTGAATGGTGGTCCATGACATTTTGTTGTGAAACCAAATAGAATGATGCGTCATTCATGTCGCCATAAAAGAAAAGAGGCAGGAAGATTAGAATTCATGTGCGCTTGATAGGTTGTCCAGCAGGTGGCGGTAGGACCAAAACCACCCAAACGAATGGACCCACTCTTGATCGGAGAAGACACTCACGAAGAGACATGATGTGACGGCTGCTGTGGCCAGCAGTCGTCGTCGTCGTCGTGGTGGCGGAGCTTCAACTCGTTGAAGATTAGGAAAGAGTACATGCACATGGGCAGGAATACGAAGAGTAAAAATTGTAGGTGAATTGCTTTAAAATTTTCTCACATCAACAAAATTAGATGCAGTTGGATTATTTTATTAATGTAATAAAATTAATTAATTATTAATTTTTATTAATATAAAAAATTAAAATTTTAAAAAATTAATCATAACTTTTTTAAAATTATAATTATTAATTAGTAAGAATATATAATAACAATTCACCTAC
>CP135558.1:4438296-4457423 GCA_032402905.1 Khaya senegalensis | reverse complement strand
TAATTTTTTAAATTTTTTAAAAATTATTTTAAATTTTTTATTTACATTTTAAATACTATTTATTATATATTTTTTAATTTTTTAATATATTTTAAATTTTTTATTACTTATTTTAAATATTTTTTATTATTTATCTTGTATATTTTTTTAATTTAAATTTTATAAAAATTATTTAAAATTTTATAATTACAAAATTTTTTAATTGTAATGTCACCCTGAGTGACTTACTTAGCCAAGTCACTCTTAGTAAATATATATTTGATAATAAAGAGTACCATTATAATAACACGTACCAGGCAGTTGTATTATTGAGTAATTAAGACTTGGTTTAAAATTAATTTACTTTTAATATATTTTAAAAATAAAATTAAGAAACTGGTTAACAACATTAATTTTGATAAAATTAATCATTTTATGAATATTTAATGTATAATATTTTTTTCAGTGGCATAAATGGTGGCTTTAAGGACAAAAAAAGAAGCAGGACTGTTACCTAATAATTTTAACACAAGAGTTGAGGTGGAGCCGGAGGCTTGAGTAACATGTTCGAGAGAATGCCACAGTGAAAAACCCAGAAGGAGAAAACCCAAAAAAAATGGAAAAACGAGAAGGGAGACAAGAAAGGAGTGGGGAAGAGTGCAATGAAATAATGAACGCGTGTAAAAACAGTAGCGATTGGGGGTGGGGGAGTGGGTGGGTAACTGACGAGGTGCTGATTGGTGAGTGCTGAGCAACACTGAATACTATCCCAAAGTCGTCTGATAAGTCATTGTCAACGGACGTAGCATAGCATCTAGCCACCGCCACCCTCTTCCCAGCCTCCAGCCTCAATGATCTGGGCACACCCTCTCTCTCTCTCTCTCTCTCTCTCGTTTAAGCTACCAACAATATTGAATAGAAAGGGCGCCCCCAAGCCAATCGTCAAGGATTCAATGTATTATGTTAAGGTCTTGCCAATGCATCCGTGTGTCTTTGTGTGTTTAACCCAAAACGGTGTAAAAATGAGTGAAGAAACATGAAAAGGTGTAACTCTCTCGTCCACTCCTTTGTTTTCCCAACAAACATGTAAAAAAACGATTTGACGTAACAATTACATAACAGAGCCTACCGCAGCTGCACCAGTCGCTGCTGCTGGTCTTCTTACATTCATTCATGATATATTGCTGGTTTGGAGAACAAAAAGCACCTGGTTCTTACCTCATTTTAGTTATCGATTCATGAATATCAGAAATCATTTTATCATGAACTTAAAGAATTGACAAAATATTGGACATTACTGATCAAAGACTTGAAGAGAAAACAACAATAGTATTGTGGATTAAAGGACTGAGGTCTTTATGACAGTGCCTAGTCAAAAACTAGTATTGCAAAATGGAACCATATCATAAACAGAAAAGAAGCATATCGCATGATTACAACATGATTAATTGATGGTGTTAATTTGGCTAGTGCATATCCTTTGGGATACAGATTCCATGGCTGCTCTGAACTCCAATCTGCTCCACAAGCTTAAGCAGTTTAACATGCTTATTACACCAAGCTTCCATCAACTTAGCTTCTTTGCCTTCAGCATCTCTCTGTAAAGCACTTAACTGTTCTCTATATTCACTATCAATCCTACCAAGAAAAGCCATTTCTTCCTCTCTCAAAGCCCTTATTTTTGTCTCAATTTCTTCCCTTTTCTCTCTCATTTTCCTTGCCTTTTCTGACTTCAGTTGTTGCTCCAGCCTACTCAGCCTCCAAGTCGCCTCCTTTTTAAGTTGCACCCAGCTTTGCCTGCCCTCTTCAAGTTCCTTACAGTACTGTATCAAAGTGCCCATTTGCTGACCCGGCATGAACCGGGTGATATCCCCCAGGTCAAGCCCCGGTTCAGAAGGAGAAAGAGATAAACTTACAGAAGGAGAAACCGTAGTTGTAGACGAGGTTGAAGAAGACAAAGATGAACTCGTATGATTATTCATCCACAAAGGAATCCCATTTGTAGAAGTTGAAGAAGGACCCGACCCGAGTGAGAGAACAGGTTCAGAATCCGGCAGTGACATATTAGGCATGATAGGGCTCAAGTTCAAAGCTTGCAAAGCAAAAAGCTTTGGCTGCACGTACTTCTCCGCAAAAGTCTCTAAGATATGATCATATCTCCCCTGAGCAACTCTCTCCGGAGAAGAAGTAGAACCCACCACCTGAATATTCACTTCCTGATCGGAATATTCCCTTCTCTGCTTCTCCTTATGCAACTGTTTCAACTGTTTCTCCTTAAAAACCTCCCACCACTTGCCCAATCTCTTAGCAGTTCTACCAGGAACTTCGCTGGCAATCTTCTTCCACTTGTTCCCGTACTTAGCTTGCAAAGAAATGACTAAAGACTGTTCTTCCGGGGTCAAAGAACCCTTCTTGATACCGGGCTTGAGATAATTCTTCCAGCGCTCGAGACAGGACTTGGGGTCTCGATGGAGGGTTTTGCCCATGCGCTGAGAAATAAGGTTCCATTCTTTAGGGCCATACTGCTTGACGTAAGCTCTCAGGATTGCGTCTTCTTCTGGCTGCCAACGCTGCCTCTCCTTCATTTCATCATTATGAATTGCTGAGGTGAGAATCCGGGATCTCTTACTGATCCATATGTTTTTTCCCTTTGGTTTGAGTTTTTGTAATGACAAGAGAATAGGCAAAGGGGAGAGACTATAAAGAGTTTTGACGAGAGGGAGATCCTTTCAGTTCATTGGGTGGATCCGTCTGCTTGTTATTCAACGCGTTAATGGGGCGGGTGAGCTACACGCGTTTAATGTGGTATCAATAGGGTTTTTGATTCAAGTTTCAATCTACCATCGAATTTTAATGGAAACCGATTTTACCTCTGTTAGAATTTGCATAATTATTTTTGGAACAAGCAAGCAATTAGTGTGTTGCTTTGCATGGTGCATGGAGTATTATCGGGTGGTGGGCAATGGTGAAATGGAGGAAGAAAATGGTAAAGAAACATAACATAGGGCGTGGGAGGAAGGTAAAGTGTAAAAGGTAATTGGCAATGAATGAATAACAGCAGAGAATATCAAAAGAGCTTCTTTATTCTACAAACTTTAATTTCATTTAATAATTTATGTTGTCATTGTTTGGTATGATGAGATTGAATAGAGAGGGGAAGAAGAAAGCACTGAGTTTTGGCAGAGAAAGTGGCAGCAGAAGAGAGAGTGGCGAGAAAGAAGTAAAAAAAAGAGTGAATGAATTGAGTGTGCGTGGGGCAGTGTGAGTCAGAAAATTGTGAGGGTGGAAATGACTTAACACAACACTACACCATGCAAGGAAATTGAATTCCAACGCCCCATCAGAAACAAACAGCAAATTGGTATGCTATGCTGTCTGCTTGTATTTGTGTGCAATTGTTTTGCTAGATAGAATAGAAAGATGCCAAACTACCAACTCAAGGATATTGAGACGGTTGCTGCTTAAAGGCATGCAACCCTACAATGATTAGGCCAAATTTTGGGTGCTCTAGGATTCTAGGGCCTTACTATTGTTACACTTCTCTTTCAGCTTTTGGCAAGGAGAGAGTGAACAAGAGTAGCTAGCTACTCTTCTTGGTTTGGGAAATGGAAAGAATTGCACATGTTGTTTACATCTTAGCCTACCTAAACAGGAATTGATCTTGTTTTCTATGATTCCAAAATTTGTTTTTCTTTTTCTAGGCTTTCCTATCATAATTTTATGTATTTATTTTAAATTTTTTAATTTATATTTTAAGTTTTTACTTAAATGGATTTAATTTATACATGCAATGTATTTTAGTTAAGTCTTAAGTTAAATTTAAGAAAAATTAACATCAATGACAAGTCTTGATGGGCTATTTTACCTTTGTTTTGGATTAGTAAATTAGTTTGGGACGGAGAAGAGAGTGGATGCACGCGCTATGATTGTCGATTGGGGCGAGAACGTGTAGTTTTTGGGTCACAAAGACTAATCAACGCATTTCTCGGATCTGCTGGGAGTAGGGAGTCTTTGCTTGTCTTTAGTTGGCCTCTGCGTCGCTCCTCGCGCTGCGTGGCTGCCACTCCCCACGAGGTGATGTCTCTGCCCCGATAAAAATCTTCTACTCCTCCTCTATATCTTTAATTTTTAAAATTTAATACCATATAAATATAAAAAAATAAAAATAATAATTAATTTAAATTTTATTTTAATTATTTTTATTTTTAATAAATAAAAATTAATTAATAATATAAAATAATATTTTATATCGTTTCAAAAGAATAATCAAACTAATTTTACTTCTTATTACAGAAAAAATATTTTTTAATATTTTTAATTTATATAATAAAATATAAAATAAATTAAAATTTTATTAAAATATAATTTAAATTATTATTATTATTAATTATTACAAATTTTAATTAAAATTTTAAATAACTTAGGCAATCATAAAGAATGATTTAACACCCAATTGTTTTGAGCAGAACAGAACAGATAGTCTTCCTCGTCCATCAATAATTTAGCCATTATAATTAGCATCAAATAATGTAAAATGGGCAGAGAGAAGGAGAGCAGTTTCTAGTCTCTGCAATTGCTTCTCGATGTTGAATTCATCAAACGAAATCAGAACCTAAATACAAGCTAGAGATCGCAATCAGATATACGTAGACACAGAGATATATATATACACACACCATTAAAGCAGCAGGCAAACGAACAAAGGTTTCTTCACATTTTGAACCCCATGCATGCATGCATTCATTCACAGTACCACCCAGAGATATTACTGCGATTTTTATTTTTTTACTGCAATGAAGTTCAAACTACTGAAAGGAAACTTAAAAAATTACAGTACCCCAGCTGAAAACCAGACGCAGAACTGCAGACAGAAGGTGATCGAGAAGAGAGAAGTTCAGTTCAACCACTCAGTTTTTAGCTTCTTCATATATCCCTTCTCCCTAGCCAGCCATATAATATCTTGCTTTGCTTATTGAATGTGAACTGTCTTTATTTATATATCAGCAGCAATCTGGATGATTGGACATTTGTGCGAGCAATGTTTCAATTCAAGAACTTCCATTAGTAATCGATGCACACCACAGTATTTAATCAGGAAGAGAAAGGACGATAAAATCTGAAACAATTCCTTTGTATTGCTGTGGATTAAGGTCAATTCAGACCAGAATCCTGGCACCGTTGCTTCTGGACTTGTGGTGGTGCTTTTTTGCTCGTGCTGAATTTGTGGTCAATCATTTTAAACATCGAGCATGTTCATTTGATGTTAGCATTAATTGTTTATGGTTGCTTGACTATGATCTAATGGCATCTGCTGCTCACACACACACGAATGGTCTAATTACTTAAAAATTGTTCAAAGACATGAACTAATTTACGTCAAAAATCAATGTTTACTACTGTCCAAATAATTTATTAAATCACGTGTATAATATGAAGAAAAGAAATTCCTTACAACTTAGATTCTATTTTTCCACGTGCAAATCAAGTTAAAATGTATAGAGAATTATAAAATATTAAAATATATAACATAAATAATAAATAATATTTAAATTATAAATAAAAAATTTAAAATTTATGATAAAAAATTTAAAATATATAATAAATAATATAAAATATAAAAAATTTTAAAATATTAATGTGAAAGTTAGGTTATTAATTGTTCTTACAAAATACGATCTTACATTTTCCACGTGGACATCAAGACTTGTTGACTGCCGGCTTTTGGTGGTCATACTCCTGCCATTAATGATGCACGTTCTCCCGTACACGAAGAATCGTGAACAAAATTCACTGTAACTTTTCCTTTATGAAGTCACCTCGGTGTTCTCCACTTTTTCATCTCCAATTCCTTCACTTTCTGTCTTTCCGAACAGTTTACTTTAGCTGCTGTAGCAAGATCAAAAAAATTGTGTCAGATGGCTGCTTGTTCAAGCTCTGCTTTGAGAACCATCGCTTCTGCTCCTGTCAAAGTAGCCAATTCAAAATCAGTTCACTCTTCTCCAATCAAATCACCACTTTTATCGTTCAAGCTCACAAATCCATTCCTCACTCGAAACCTCAATCTCCATGCCTCCGCAAACCGCAGCTTTTCAGATCCTAAAAGATCTTTCAATTGCAGAAGCCAAGCTACCCCATCAGATGATCCCAGACCCAGTTAGTATTTTCCCTTCACTTGCTAGGCTCACAAGCCCTTTATTTAAGTGATTTTTTATACTGAAGATTTTGGTCTTACTGTTTGTTTCTGCTTCTTGCAGCCAAAGTTCAAGAACTTTGTGTGTATGAGATCAACGAGCGAGATCGTGGCAGCCCTGCTTATCTTCGCTTGAGCCAGAAATCTGTCAATTCTCTTGGTGATCTTGTGCCTTTTAGCAACAAAGTAATTTTTTCTGTCTTACTTTCATGTCCATGATCCTCTGTTTTCCAGATCTCTCCATTTTCTCAGCAATACTTTCTATATACATAAAATTCCTTGATCTCCTAAAGAAACTTTTCCCGGGAAAATTACCAACAAGAACCTTTTTTTTCTGAGAAATTGATTTTTTTTTTTCTTACCGGGAATTTCTATTTCAGCGTTAAAAGCAATGCTGATGAATGCAATTTTACCTCTTTTGTTGCAGTTGTACACTGGAGACCTGCAGAAGCGGGTGGGAATAACAGCCGGACTCTGCGTTCTGATCGAAAACAAACCGGAAAAGAAAGGCGACCGGTATGAAGCAATTTACAGCTTTTACTTCGGGGACTACGGCCACATATCGGTGCAGGGATCGTATCTGACCTACGAGGACACGTATCTGGCTGTGACTGGTGGGTCAGGCATCTTTGAAGGAGCGTATGGGCAGGTTAAGCTGTATCAGATTGTGTTTCCTTTCAAGCTGTTCTACACATTCTATTTAAAAGGCATTAAGGACTTACCAGAAGCACTTCTGGGGAAGCCGGTCGAACCCCACCCCACTGTCGAACCACACCCTGCGGCCAAGGCTTGCGAGGATGGTGCAACCATTGTTAATTTCACCGAGTAATTAGGATCACCTTTAATGGGCACCGTTTGCTTAAATAATTAGTTGAGTCTATGGGCTGTCTTTTGGAAATCTGCTTTTTGAAAGCACTTTTTGTAGTATGTCACCTTTTGGGCTGTACTGTATTGGGTTTATCAAGTAAAGTAAATTAGTATTTAAATTATTTATTTATCTAAAACACAATTTATCTAAATCTTCAAAAACTATTAAAAAAAAATTCTGGATTCCAAGCTTTTCAAACAATTATTCTCAAATTTTTGGCAAAGAAAACATTAATTAAAACTTATAATTTTTTAATTTGTTTCAAATAGATCAAATAATTAGCAAAAATCATGGATCACCCACTTCTTAATTATTTTATATTGTATTATCTTCAATTAAACAACCTTTTGCCTAAAAACTACCAAATTCCATTGAATTTGCAGTGGCATGTTTAATCATACCCTTTTTGTAATATTGTGGAAATATTTTACATTCTATTCAACAAAAAAAAAAGAAGAAAATGTTAATCCAATGACTAGATGGTGAATTATAAAATATATTTAATTAGTTGTGATTCTAATAATATTTAAGAGTTTTAAGACTAATTTTAATCACTCTGAAGTCTTAAACGATCCATAATTTCTTACTAATAAAATAGATTCAAGATCTAAGAATAAAGTTAAAGACAAAGTAGACTTCAAAACAACTTCTAATTATAATTTAGTTCTTGCATCAATATATAAGCCAATCCAATCCAACCAAGGCAAAAGAAGACCAAAACCCAAAACTCATCTGCTTATCTTCTCTCGTCCTAACTGAATGTTTTGTTCCAATTCTAACAACATCAATAATCTCAACTGCTGTTTCTGTTTCTAATGGTTGTTATTTCTCAAGCTTCAAAGTTTACCCTCCCAAATGCTTCTCTTCCTTCATCACCACCCCAAATCACCTCTGCCTTGTATGAACCAAACTCTCTTTCTTTAGCCCTTGTGCATTCTGATTCTTCTATTTCTCTGTACCCTTGTGTTTCCCTTCTTTCCCTCTCGTCTCTCCCTTCAACCCCACAAATTTTAGTCCCTTCTCCTTCGTTTTCGTTCACTTTCTTGCTCTTGAATCATAAGTCTAACCCTAACCCTAGGGTGGTTTTTATTGTGGCGGGTCCTCATAGAAGTGAGGCTAAGGTTGTTCTGAGATTGTATGTTCTGCAGAGGAATAACATTTATGGGAAAGCTCAGGTCTTTTGCAAGCAAAAGGGTGTTTGTTTTGATGAAAAGTTGGGGGTTTTATTGGATATTAATCACGGGATGGGATTGAAGCTTGTTGGGTCCGTTAATTTCTTTTCAATGTACTCGTTTTCGAGCTCAAAAATTTGGGTTTTTAGTGTGAAGTTAATGGATGGTGATGATGGGTTGAGAGTTAAGTTGATGAGGTGTGCTGTGATTGATTGTTGTAAGCCAGTTTGGTCATTGAGTTTGTCTTTTGGGTTCATGATTTTGGGAGAGGAGAATGGGGTTAGAATTCTGAATTTGAGAAGTTTGGTTAAAGGGAAGGTGAAGAAAGTGAAGAATTTGGGTTTGCCAAATGGGATTATTGGCGATGATGGTTTCGATGGGCCAAGAGGAAAGATGGCCTGCAATGATCATTTGGATGAGAAGATTGACAAGCATAGTGTTTCTGGTAAGTTTGTGATCTTCAGTTTTACATGTTACTTTCAGTTTGGTTTTGTGTTCTCTCTCATTATATATATATATATATATATATATCTGAAACCTATTTAGTTTTGAGTTGAATCATTAAAACTTAATGCTTTATACGGTTCATTTGAACATTTAAGTCATCTATGTTTTATTGATTAGTTTAGTTTTCAAAAGTGTCCATTGTATAGAGTGGGATAAAATGAGTTCCTTTTTAGTTTCCATTTACAAAATTTACACTTTGGTATATAGAGTTGTCTGTCTCGGTCGTCGCCATGAACTAGTTATGTGCTTGGCACATCTGTCTCCGTTTGGGTGCATGCTATCTCAAATGCACCTAGCGAATTTCTCCCGCCACTTTGTTCTAGGATGTACCTAATATGGTTAGAACTTAATACTATTGCTTGCTTATTACTTTAAAAAATCTGTTATGCACATTGATAACTAGTGAGATTTGTGATAGCTTGGGTGAGCAAATAACCAAGTTTGTTTGACAGCTTAGCATAACTTTCAACATTGTCATTACATAGTGAGAGAGTTCATTGTTCAGATATAGAGTTTCTGCAATTCAGAGTCAGTAAATTCGTGGGTTTTTCTTTACCTACTAGAATGATAAGCTGGAGCTAGGATTGTATTGTGGTCCTATTGTTATGATCTCTTGGGAATAGGGATGAAATAGCCTATTGAAGTCAAGTAATCAACACTGATGGGGACATAAAGGGTTTCGTTCAATTGTAATTTTGGTTTATTTGATTAGTTTATTTGTATGCCAACAGAATAGTTAACTGGAAGTCATAAAGAGTGTGAGTGGTAATTTAAGAAATAGAAATTGGCCCTCTTGGTTTGTTTAGGGGAAAATTACACAAATAAATAAGTGATGATTCCAAAAGATGGTAGTGTTTGGCTGGGGCCTCACTTTTAAACTCAAGTTCAATAAGCAGGTTGGGGAAGTGGGTTATCAAGAGAAAAAAGGCCATGCTTTGTGCTATTTTATAACCTGTAATTCATCTTTATTCCATATTCACTGCTTTCAGTTTCTTGTCCAAATCTGGCTACTGATATCTTAAAGAAGACTCACAGGTCATCGTAACAAAGCACCAAAAACGGAAAATCCCTGTGGTGCAAAGCACATTTAAGAATTAGGGCATATATAAGTGCATATATATACTCCATGAACTTTTAACTAGCATGATATTAGAATACCTTTACCAATCAAAAGCTTTATTGTTTTCTTTTTCTCCCCCACTAAATTGATAATGCTTTTTTTCATACGGATATTTTTGATACTTGTGAACTCAAGAGTCAATTTTAACCCCATAAAAGATGTTTTGATGAATCCATTTTTCTTTTTCTTTTACATGTAAAAGTAAATCACTAAGAAGGAAAGGTTAAAATGGAATGAAATTTACTAGAAAGGAACGGATTAGGTAATATTCTCCTGAGTCCCTTAGGTTTGTTTGGAATGAGAGTAAATGTGATAGATTCCGCAAGCCCTATGCTTTCACACATGCCAAAATTTTAATAGAGTATGCTTGGTTTAGACTATAAACTTCAGATTTGTAGGCCTATTGCATGCAGCACTAGATACGTTGCTTGTTAAAATATCCTTCCTATATTATCTTTTGAGAGATTGTGTGAATTGAACAAACAATTTTATTTTCAAGTTGGTAAGAGTGAACTGCATTTGATTAGCTTCTATCTCTCAGCATGCTACCACAAACTTTCATCAGGTTGAATGGCACTTTCAGGTAAACATGAGCAAATATATTAATTAAAGGTGTGGCCTTGTATGGATCTGATGTCCTTTCCATACCTCTTTTCCTTTTTTGTGTTGGAGCATATTAAAAGTAAATGTCAATGGTTTAACGTGTTCACTCCCATTTTGTCACTGAAGTGACCATGTAAAGTCGTCATGAATTAACAAGTGCCTTAGTTACTGACTTCAGCAGATGTAGCATCTTTATGTATCAATATCTGCATATCTTGTGGCAGAATCATCTTATTATGCGATTTACTGTGACTTTATTAACTAACTTGGACATTTGCGGATGACCTCTCATTACTTGTATCAAGTTTATGCATGTTATTTGTGATTTCCTCTGACAATTTGTTTCTAGGTATTTCTTTTTGTACCAGGAAATGGGTGCTTCTCGTATTAAGCGAGGTGCTGTCCTTTGGTTTAAATCATAAGGATGCCTCTAGATGGTAAATTAATATCTTTGATTGGTAGCTATCTCTTGAGTTGTCTTCTCTATCTGGTTGTGGTGTCACTGCCTTATTTTTAACATCCCTGTTGTTTCTAGAAAATACTGCACTGAAATTTGCAGGCTCTTGTTTACCTATATCCATACAACTCAACAGATGTTGCTTCCATAGTATTTGTTAGCACTCAACACCTGAAGACAGATTGATTTTACATTGTCTTGTAAAGCTGATTGTGCATTTGAACTTGCAGTAAAACAGAGGTCTGTTAAATACAGGCTAGACTCTGGTGAAGGGGATGCATGCTTTGTGGCATTTAAGATCAAGGAAGATGAAGGTTTAAAGTCTACAAAAATGCCATTGATGTCTTTGAAGGCCATTTCGATCCAAGCAGTCTCTCCAAAAAAGTTTATGATCTTGGATTCTGCTGGAGATTTACACATATTGCACCTTTCTGGTCCAATTGGTGGAACAAACGTAACTGGTCACATCAGGCAGTTGCCTCATATTATGAATGTCCAAAAGTTGGCTGTGCATCCTGATGTTTCCCTACGTATGCTGCTGTAAATTCTTTTTTTTTTTTTTTTAATTTTTATGGCTGTTCCATTGTTGGAAACTGGTTTCCCAACCTGTTGACTGCATTAAAAGGTTTCATGAGAGAGATAATTTGCACTTACGAAAAATTATTGTTGCATGCGGGGGAGAGGGGTGCAAGGTTCTTAGGCAGTCTATAAGAAACACAGGGAAAAAGGATAATGAAATTGAATGTTGAATTTGAAAAACATTGAAATTTCACCTAATCAAGAAAGGCATCATTGTGTTCTAGACATATGGGGTAGTGTTGGGGCATCGATCTCTCACAGTGGGCTATATAAGTTGAATTCTTTTCAAAAAGGTAAAGGTTTTATGGGTGATTCTTAAAGAAAAATCTTGGAGGCTAGGTCCAAAAGTTTTTGGGAATGAGTCATTATAAATAGTATGAAAGTCAGACTTAGCTCGGAGCTCAATATATTGGGCAGATCCCAACAAGGATGCGTGACCTGTAAGGCTCCTGGGGACATAGATAGGAGCTAGAGAGAATGTGTTAGAATCTCACATTGCCTGACCAGAGAGAGTCAGTGGATTGGCACATGCAGTCTCTTCTCAATACCTTATCTGGTCTAGAAGTAAAACCAAGCAAGCTAGGTCGTCAGCAAACAATCTCCTACTGCCTGCAAGTGGATCATTACAATTGTTTATTGCTTTGTTATATTGTTTGATTTATGTCTTTGTTTTTGGTCTTCATATAACTATCTTTGGGACTAAAGAATGGTTGGCATCATTTTCAGGAACACAAACTATATGGATTACTGATGGATACCACTCTGTGCACATGATGGTTGCATCAGACATGGATGTTGCTGATAATGAAAATAGTGGAAATGAAAGCGAGGAAAAGCTAACGCAATACTCAGGTTTTTTTTAATTTTTTTATTTTCCTGCTTTGCTGGCTTAATTGTTATGAATTATAGATATGAAAGTGGCAGTGCTCTTGCTTAGCTTATGGGATTGCTTTGAGGTAGGGCATGTTCATTATTTTGCAACTATAAAGCTGCACAATCCGGGATCTTTTTGAGAAGAATCTATGCAGCTAATGTTTCCTCTTTTGAAAGATAACTTTTGCTTTTGGAGTGAAAAGGAAAAATTTAGTTTGTAATTGGCATTCTAATTCTTTGTCCTCCCTTTTCTTTTTTAATTTTTGGTGAAGCAATCTGAATTATTTTTGTTTTGCCTGCTAGTCATTGAAGCTATTTTTGTTGGTGAAAAGATTCAAGATCTTGTACCTTTGGCAGCAAATGGGCTTCTGATTCTTGGACAAGGTAGTAATTGGCTGCTTATTTCAAAATTGTCTGGTGGCTGATAAGTTCACATAGAGTTTCAAAATTATTTATTTCTGTGGATTTTTTTTTCAGTTTCATCCACCACAAGAAATTATATCTTTTTCTATTCCTCCATCTCCAACAACTAAACAAAACTGGATCATTATATGCATAGCTGGTTATCAGTGCAATTACGTTCAAATGTTAATTGAATTTTATTGCTTTTATTATTGTTGTTATTAATTACTTTTTTTTAGCTTTGAGGTTTAGTATTTCACTCTCTGCAGAGCTGCTTTGTCTCACAGAAAGAATTTTGACAATATGTGTCTCTGTTAAGCAGGGAATCTATATGCATATGCAAATTCCTGAAGTTTCTTGATATATGAATTTTGCTTAGCGGTGAGCATCTATCTTGTGTTTTACCCTCTTAACAGATATCTCAAGTTCTTGATATTTTAATCTAAGTTCATTATGTTTTAGGATGCCAATGTTCTCAGAAATGTTAGATGATTATGCCAGTTTGGGAGGGCACTGGATCAATGATCATTTTAGATGGTGAGTATTCTTTTATCTTTCTTGTTGCATTTGGATTATTGATTGTAATCTAGTGATGTGTGGGATCTGACTCATTATAGTCCAATTTTCCAGTTGGCACTTGGCCGTCATGTGTTCTCTCTGACTACCACGGTCTCGTTTGCCATTAAGTTTCCAAAGTTGTGGGCCGCAGTTTTCTCATACATTTAGTAGGGGTCAAGGCTTCGAGAGAAAACTGAGCTCTGGAAGGTGTGTTGGTTGTTAAATTCCTAATTAGTTGGAATTAATTTTCAACCTACTTTCGCTTTATCAGTTTTCTGATAAGATCCTTTGGTTAAGATAGAACATGATTTGTTGATCGTGTTCTTGACCTTATATGCAACATATAGCCTGGTAAATACCATCTACCCTCGTGACGGAATACTTGACCCTCCTATGACAGGGATATGTAAACCTCAGTGTATTTTGGAGGGGGGCAGTTTTAATTTTGACTTCAATGACTTTCAACTGGCTTGCTTTACTGTCTCATTTGCATCATGTTATGTTTGTTGAAACCTTGATTTCATATTTTAGACAAACTTATGGGACTGGTTTATTTGAGTGAAGATGGAGTTCGGATTCCTGAAAGCTGGTTTTTTTTCACAAAGCCTTGTCTTTTGCAATGCCTGCTTGCATGAGCTGCAACACAAATTCAGTGAAGACAAACCAACTTGTTGGCTGTTGGTTCATCTGTTTCTTCAGCCTTCATGGAGCATTATCATCTGAAGGGCGTCAATTAATGAACAATTCTGACTGTGAATCAAAGGTCATAAAGATGTGACACAAACTTGAATTGCTGTTTTGTGGGCAGTTAAGTGAACGAAACTCTGTTAAAATTTATTGTGCCATCAGTTTCTATAGCACTGTTAAGGTTTGCCATCCTTTTTTAACTTCTGTTCTGTCCATTTAAATGGGGTTATTTGCGGCTCACATTATTTATGTAACATTAGTTTATAGTTGAAAACATAATAACTTGAATCAGACTTTATTTTCGTAGGTACATAATCAGCCATCATATTTTTTTTTTTCCTTTTTTTTCTGTCCCAGTAGATTAGGATTAGCATATGCACCTTGTTCACACGCAACATTTTGAGATATCATTTTGTGAACAAGAGATGTGTAGTTGAGAATGATCGAGTGCTGTGTCTGCAAATATTTGTTTCCATGCACCCAATGTTAGAACAGTTTGCTGCACTTTCTGAACTGGGTTCCAAGTAATATTTTTAAAGAAAAGTGATGAAATTATGTTCTAGTGTTTAGTTTAGCATTGGACGCCATGAACATCCAAACAGTATATGGCGTATTAGTTTTATTGCAGCTCATTTTAGGAGAACCATCCCAACTCCCTTTTGTCTGTTCATATTTCCCAGCAAAAACCAAGAATGATACTAAAAATCTAATTTTCAGGCCAAAATCAAACTCTTAATGACACGTCTAACCGTTATAATTTTGCCTTGCCCCAACTGTTAGCATGGATATAAATTCATGACCGGGTTTGCATGTAAGTTTTCCTTGCTTAGAGAATTGAAGAATTGACTGTGTTTGCATGTCGGTTGGAAATGAGCAAGGGAAAGGAATTTGAAAATTCAAATGACTAGGAAAGGAATATCTATCTTTTTATCCTTCAAATGGAGTAATAGATTTCAGGTTTCAGGAAAATGGTTTACTTTTCAGAATCTCCCTCTCGAAAGGATCATCTCAACCAAAAGCAACCAACTTTACAATAATGTGGACTCGGTGAATTTGATGTGAGAGATAGAAAGCTCAGAGAATCTTTTCATTTTCTCATTCAACAGATTTTGATGGTGAATTTTTCTGTGCAAGAAAGAGAGAGAAAAAGAGAAAGGAGGTGAGTGGGGGCCTAGAGAATAATTCTGCTCTATAGCCAAAAGAGCAAAAAGCATGCACGTGAATCTAAAAGTTTTCAGGCATTTTCACCATAACAAGGACAAAATAACTACAACAAACTACCACCATAGATATTATCTTATCTTTCACCCCTGCCATATCATGATTGCTCTCATTTTCCCCACCTTCACAGACACAAACTGCTCTTTAAAACCCCCGTACGGAAAGAGAAATAAGGAAAGAAAAATGTAGATAGCCTCTAATGTAATTTACCATTTCCAGCTTTTGTTTTTTATTTTAACACCCTTTGAGATGAGGAAGAAACAAATGCTTCTTCCTTGGTTTGTGTTTCTCTCTATGCCTTTTCCTCATCATCCATGACAGGCAACCACCTTGCCTGCTGCTGCTGATGATACTGCACCTGCAGCTTTGCTGTTCATCTCTTTGCTTTCTCTGATCCTCTTTATCTCTTTTTGTTTCTTCTCTCTCTCTTGTTTCTTTCACTTCAACCTGGAACTCAGTAACCAACACTGACATTAACAAATATCACGTCTTTGATTTGTATATATTTTTATCGATAACTTCGTAATCTTATTATATACCTACATTAGGGAGTGAATACAGAGGCTTCTGGACAATTTCATGTTACCGCCTGCATTGTGATTACTATCAAATTGGTTTTTTAAATACATCTTGTCCTTACATTTTCATATTCCAGACAGAACTAAGATTGTCTACTGATATTAGCTTACTCAAACTTTGAAGGATCTTCACAATCAATGGCCAGTCAGTATCTGCTTAGCTAAGTTAATGTTATATTTTTTTCAAGATATAAAAGCATAAGGGATCTGTAATTTACTGTTCGAGATGTTATTTACCCTCACATTAATTCATCTTGAATCAAAGGTCATATTCTCAAGAATCCAAAAATCTCCAACTTAAAATGAAAGGTGAATGAGACTGGTGGTAGGAAGGTCATTTTCAATACAGTTTTCATTTGTTACATTTTCTTTGGCATTTACTTTTGGGTTCCTAATTGACAGTATACCACACTTTGAAACTTGTCCGTCTCTCTGTAGTGTACTACAGTATGTATACTGTTTTTTGCTACATGAAACTTGACGCTTATAATGTTAAACACTTGCCAAACGCCTAATAATTGCACCAAGTAGTATATACTTTGTTCTTTGTATTATACCATAGTACCTCAAGACTTAAGAAAAATGACATACCATGTTCTCTCTAAAGTCTCAACAGTGCGGACAAAATAACTTCAATTATCAAGCATCAATGGCCAGTGGCGTGGCTTCAAATTCAATGTGAAATGCAAGTGCAATGATGCAGCAAAATGGTATTGCATGAAGGCATAATTGTGTGTTTCAATGTGAACGGAAAGAGCAATGATGTAGCAAAATGGTGTTGCATGATAACACAGTTTTGTGAAAAGCCCTGAAACACATGCTATTTTTTGGAAAAATTTGAAACGAAGGCAGTGATGGGGCATTTTCAATTGAGTAACCTAAAGAATCGTGTAACAAAGCACCAGGAAAAGTGAGTGTTTCTTTTGAAAATTTTGCAGTGAAGCATCTCTGGTGACTCGTGTAAAAACAAAGACAAGGGAAATAACACAAGCACGAATTAAGCAAAAAGGAAGCCAAAGGTTTCATAACTTGGTTTATTCAAAAGCCCAATTGGATTTTTGTAACTTATGCCTGTTCTCTTTCGACCCTGAAAAATGCTTTGAATTTCCAGAAAAAAGAAATTAAAAAAAGGGGATTTGCAAAAGCACAGACAAACGTAACTAGATTTGCTGGAAAGCAGGCCACTTGGAGGAGAAGAAGTTAGGCTTCGTTTGGATTATTTGCACGCCTGGGACGCATGTGTACCCATCAAACTTAAGAGGCAACAGTTCAATTATTTGAGCTGCAAAGCATGCAACTTAGCGAAGACAAGCTGGGGACTCTGTAGATAAAGGGACCAGACTTATCTATTGTTAGTCCCCCACCTCGGAAGGACAGAGAGTAAAACTATCAGGATTGCCCGTAGTCGCTGTCCTGAGAAGCAGAATTATGTGAATAGGAAAATCATCACAGCTGGAGAAAAAGATATACAGTACCTTAATTTTACAAGCTGGGCTAGACACAGATTCATGAATACAAGCAGTATGGTTGAATGCATGCAAATATTAATTTGCTTCAAGGTTCTAGTTTGAAAGTACAAGGTAAACCTGAAAAATTAATGACTTGCCCAGTGGCCAAGTGCAAGAAGAAAGCAGAGAGTGATGTGTCGTTACCCTGGTATTTTATGATGGTCATAAAATTTTAAAGAATGCTTCTGAAAATGGACAGAAACTCCAATTTGACCTCTAATTTTAAACTTAATCGAGAAGGAAAAACTTCAGAATCTTCCAACAAACGTGCAAAAACCTATTATCTATATGACTAATCATATTATGTTCCTTAAAAGTCTTCATTTGCAAAAGCACTTCCCATAAAGTAGAAACTCCAAAGCACTTCGTAAATTTACTAAAGAGCATATGTACCTACCTCTTTCTCAGCTTTTGGCTTTGCAATAATAGAATTAGATGAGTCTCCTCCTCCTTCTTCACCTCGCTCTAACGATCGCTCCATGATTGAAGGAGTGGAAGCAGGACTTGGACTCGCAGAACTAAGATTAGGCGGCGTGCTTTGAGTTCCCACATCTCTAGTACTCATGCCCTCCATTTTCTTCCCTGACACACATAAAATTTATACATCTAAGCCATAGCTAACTCTTCAGCGCATAGAAAAAAGAAGAAAGAAAATAAAAAATTGTTTAAAGACCTGGAATAGGGAACTCAGCTGCATCTACTTGCACAGTCGTTGAAGGCTTAGGTTGGATAATATTTCGAGAATGGTGAGAAGAGTTATAAACAAGAGGAGCGGACATGGTAATCCTGTTTGTTAAGTTTCGAAAAGATCTTCCGCTAAGTGGTTTTGCAGACAAACATTCCATTGGAAACTCTCCTGAAAGAGGGTTGCATATATACTTCTCAGCTTCGTTCCACTTTGAGTTTAACGCAAACCCATCTGGCGACAAACACTCCCAACTATTATAAACATTCCTTGCTTGCAATGCTGCACCCAAACAAACAAAAATAAATTAAAATCCCAACATGCTAAACAAATGAAATGATAAAATTTTCTACACTGACAGCAGTATGTTTCGAAAGAATGCTTGCCTTTGAGAGCAGTGGTGAAAGAGTAAGTTGATGGGTCAATCTCTTCTGCAAGGAAAGAGATACGTATCAGATTGAGAGAGAGTGAATGCAAATTAAACCAATTACTTATGCATGAAAGGAAGAGGCAACAGCTGTCCGGTCGGGTTGGGTTACGTTACCTCTTAATAAAGGGTAGCCAGGAGAAGAAGCAGTGCTAGAAATGGTGATGTTTGATCTAAAAGATCTTGTATCTTCTCTGAAACTTCTGATATTTGAAGCTGAAAACCTTCTCGAGTTCGTGTTTTCTCGACTGATCATTCGAGCTTTTAGAGCCCATTCTTTCAGATTGAAGTCTGCTGCAGGTTCACCCTGTACTATTCGGGAACTATACGGAGATTGAGGTTGTTCCATGATAGACGCCATCCATTACAATGAAATGTAGAATGATGTGCTCAAGCCTTTTAAATTTTGAACTTCTTTTTCTCTCTTCAATTTGTTGCATCTCTAAAATCAACAGTTGCCACGTCAGAAAATCATGCATCAAAATGTAAGATATAAAGCATGATACTTTTTTGGAAAAGAATTGAGAACTCCAAAATTTTACATAATTTTCATAACGGTGGGATCAATATATTTTTAATTATTGAAATTAAATTTAACACATGTATTAATTATATAAATTAAATTCAATCTCAACTATTAAAAATATATTGATTTAACAGTTAAAAAATTGGTGTAAAAAATTATACAAAATTTTAAAATTTCTGATCCTTTT
>CP135558.1:4345962-4437902 GCA_032402905.1 Khaya senegalensis | reverse complement strand
CTTATCTCATCGTGGCCGTCAGTTCTGTCCGATGTGCATGCAAAGTAGGTGTCAATTGACAGGGGTATGATAGAAATCTGGTTCATGCGTGAGCTTCGTTTACTCTCTAAGGTTTTTATCAGATTAGAATAGATTTCTTCTACGTGACTTGTCACGTCTTATCTCTATATCCAGATTTTATAGATAATGCAATGAGCACAAACGATACCGTATTTGTCTTGCAGTATTAGCATCAGCTGAACATTCATTGTCGACTTCATCAGCAGAATAAAACCACAAGTCATCTCAGTGTCTCCAATTATCCTGTAACCACAGCAATTATTATAACACAATTAATGAAATACACCACCCATGTAATGTATTTGAACGTGGGTAATTGAAAAAGATTGATTAAATTGCTAATAAATGTTGGTCTGCATCTCTTTTTGCTTTAATTATTTGGAGCTTTTGCCATTCTTGTTTGTAGATTCAGATTCAGTCCATGTGACCTTCATACAAATTCGGAAAGTGAAGCAGATTTTGTGTCATTTGACTGGGTATACACTAGTTTCATTGCTTATTCCGAAGACAATTATGGACCAACAATTTTTCAGTGAAGAGCTCGGCAGTTCATCCGGGCCTGGCCTAAGAGGGCATTTTGGCAGCATTGTAGAAAAATACTTTTGAATAAAAGTACTTTCAAATTAAAATCAATTTTTATAAAAACATTTGAAACCATTTCCTTATCAAGTACTCTTCAAAAAAACCACTTAAGTGCTTTTCTAACCAAAAAAGGTAATTAATACAACACCTATCAAGCATTTCTCTAGAAGAAACATATTAAGGTATTTTAGAAATGCTAAAAAAACAGTACCAAATGCTCGATAAATACACGAGCAGATGATAAAACATCTTCTATAGCATCTAAATCAACCGCTGGTGCATTCCTCATCAGTTCTTGCTCATCAACTCAACTAAACCTTGATCTTAAACTACTCTGATACTTCATATAAATGTTCTCTGATCTTAATATCAGCCTTCAACTTGTTTAACTTTTTCCAGTAATATTGCTATGATATCTTCAAAATTTTACATTGATAAGAAAACATGTTACACATTGAATCTAAAAAAGTATGCAAAATTTCACAAGGGATTATATGCAAGTAATGAATATAAGCCAATCCAGCTAGCAGGATTAGATGAAACCACATACACTTCATGAAGGTGATTCATTGGGGATGGTGTTGGATATTAGTCGTACTTCATAAAGATTATTAGTTTCTCCCTTCCCTGCAACGGATTATATGTCAGTATGATCACAGAAAGTTTTTTCTGTTAAGAGGAAAAATACTGAAATATATCAAGCTTTTAGGCCTTTAACACTTGTATTTAAATCGAAGCATTTAAATGTGAAACTCACCAACTTCAGCAGTGATCCCTGGTCCAAAGAATGAAGTGAATTTTGCCTGAAATACATTATTGGGGGCATAAAAGATTATTGTCCACTTATTTTTCACTGATCTAAAACAAATATTACAAGGTGCAATAATCATTTAAGTACCAAGCAGAGCTTGAAAGATGTACATAATTGAGAGAAAAGACACATAATTTAAATTCAAATGATGGAAATTACAAATTTGCAAGCCTTTATAAAGTGTACCTGTCTTTTTTCAAAATCTGACAACTGCAGTGCTTTTGCCTCGAACACCAAGACTAGACAATACTTCCCATCTTCTGTGACCTAAGAAGACATGGTAGCAAAGTCAGGCAAAATTAAGTAGGGTATGGTTAGAATGTGACAGTTGAAATGACATTAAATGAATCCAGCATGTTTAATAGACAGACTTTATAATACCAGAAAAAGTACCAGAAGACTTTAAAATACCAGAAAAAGTAGAAGCAGTAGTACTTCGAAGTTTGCAACATCAAGCAAATCTAAGGCTAATAATTGTTTTATGACAGAAGACTTTAAAATAAACTGAAAGTCACAACAATCATTTATTCTATCTTTAGTGCGATAATAAAAATAGCAATAATATAAAAAGACTAGTATGTAAGTAGTGAACTACCTATTCCTACAACTAAGACAGATGCAGATAACGATGACTATAGAAGGTGCAGACACAACTTCGGTAATTTAGGAAGTTTTCTCTGAGATAAGGCAGTCAACACATTTCTATTTGAAACTAAATTTTAAGTTTGGTAAGCATACTTCTTCGCGAATCATCTGTAGAATAGGTGCACTCCTCCGTGGAATTCCTCCACCCTTGAAAGGAAAGCATGAAAAACTGATGTTAAGAGCACAAAAGCACAATTTAAAAGGGCACAAAGAAGGTATTTTTATTTTAATGTGCCATACAGAAATGCTCATCAAGTATTAAAGCCTGACTCATATCATTGGAGCATTAGTGTGATACAAAACAACATGAAAGAATGGTGTCCACGTATAATAGTCATAGCAACTAAATTAATACACAAACCTAAACATTTACTGAACTCCATCCTGCTTTTGTATTATGCAATTGTTTGAAAAACATAAAATCCACCAAGGTGTATCCATAACCAACAAAGCGCAAGCTAATGGCAGAAAGTATTGACGTATAGCTCTTCCTCATGATAGAGATGCAATGCCCTAAATCAGAGGGATTTTCATCAATTGCAATTTTCCATTACCAATACATGCTTGCATTAGATTTGAAGTCCTCTCATTATGGAACCTTATATCAATAAATTCAGGTAGTATCCAACTTTACCATTCCTTTATGAAATCATAGCGGTCAATAACAAATGCCACAGGACTCATTGCTCAAAGAAACTTGCTCCTCTAATCTTTTAGAAAAAAAAAAAAACATATACGCATACACTTGCTCCTCTCATAAACAGAGCATCCAATTTAATTCCTACAATTTCCAATTCCTGTGTTTCCAGATGAGTAATTGGACGATAATTTTGAATTATTTTCTCCATACTTTCTCTTGTTTGAAATGCAGTTCACCAGATTCATCAGTACTACACAGGATTTGAATTCCCAAGTTTCAACAAAGAGGAAAATAGGAGCAGAGTCCACCAACTAAAGAGACTGCTGTCCTGATCCTTTTAGCAATGGGCACTGACAAAGTAACAATAAGAAAGATCAACTTGATGCCATAAGGATAAACCTGTGAGCTCAGCAGTTGATTATTGCAGTCATTTCACTACTAGCTTTGTCATCAAATAGAGAATTTACACTTCAGAACTTTTCTCATATAGCTTAGGTTGTTGGCAAAGTTAATAATAAAAAAAGAGACATCAGGTACTATAAAGCAAGAAGAAATACCAGACCATACTGGAAAATCCTTTTCAATGCCTCATCCAGATGCTGCTCATCCCCATAACGAAATCTTATGACATCACTTCTGACCTAAACAAAATTAGGAAAAAGTCAATCCATACCTTAATAATATGGATAAAGTCGATGAGAGGATAAGTGCATCTAACATGTATAAAGTTATCAAAATATGCAGCTGTCTAGTGGTTATTCATGCAAGTCAGCTCATTATCGGATATGTTTTTGAGTGTAATGATCAACAAATAAGAAAGGTCGACTCTAGCACCTTGTGACGGGCTTGAATCAGCAGTTACTCAATTATCACTCTCCTAACGCCAGGCAAGAAAAACTTTTCTAGCTATGTCATTAGATAAATAAGGTAAGAGGGGGCTAGCCAAGTCTTTCCAGTTACTCAAACAGCTTGAAACCAAACCAACACTGCAGAGCCCAATGGGTCGTTAATGCGCTGCAACTTATTAATTGGGACATTCACTCGAGCGCTTGAGGAACCTAGTCGGGAAGACTGGGATGGATACAGACAGACCTGTTTGCAAGCCTGAAAACTATCTGTTTCATTCACTCCTCACTTAGAACCAAAATAAGAACAACGAGAATTGATCAACAAATAAGAAAAGCAAATCTAAAAAGGCAGAGGGGAACAAGTCTGACAATATATCATCATAGGCATGAAGCCCATGGAGAATTAAGTCATCCAAGCCATACTCAAGGTTTTACCAAAAGATTATCCTCAATGTTTGAGATCAGAATGATTACCCACAAAGAAAATCAGATGCTTTTATATTCCTATGAAAAATATCAGCAAGTATCTTTTTTCTTTTCACTACCATTCTAATTCAGAGTAGCACGTTGAGACTTTATTCATTGCAAGGAAACATTAAATAAGTTACAAGGTATTTCAAAATATGCAACTTTAGCATTCCCTATTCATTCCTCCTCAAGTTCTTCTCATTGAATTTCAGGAGGGATTACAATATCCATTAAGGATTACATTTTAATGTCCTTGGATGCTATTATTCATGGAAGAATGCAAAAGATGTTAATACAAAAATTTATGACCTTGAAGTTGGGGTATTCCATTTAAAGTGTATTATGCACATTCACTTCAGGCATATAGAAGTTTATTGTTTGTATTAATAATTATGACCTTATTTTTTGAATCTCTACTTAGTTCTTACTTTAAAAAATTAATTCTTTGTTTGCAAGGAAGATTTTTTGTTTCATTATCTTTTTGGACAATAACTTTTGTAATTAAACCCACTAACTTTAGATTTTATTTTTCTATTTTCACTTAATTCGAAATCTTACCTGAATGTTTGTGAATTTAAAATCATGGCAAGAAAGTAATGGGGCATGCTTCTTTATCAACACACTTCAATTCTTAAACTAAGATCTTGAAATTCCATGGAAACCAAGCCATATAGCACTGTAATTGGCAAATAATAAAGTCCAACTTACCATGAATAACATCATCAAATGAAAGTGAAAAGAGAAATAATCATGACCAAAATAGCAGCCAATAATAGGATCATTGTAGAAGCCAGGTGCATCATATTGAGATGGTCACAACACTAATGAATTCCATTGCGTAATCAAATAGCCTTGTCGTTAGCAAATAAAAAGGGGAAAAAAGGAGAATGATTTTCCATGATTATACATATTGGTAAAGAAGTAAGCACAAAAAATGAAAGTACCTGTTTAAGGATTGGAGTGGCACATGTTTCCCTTAATGATTGAGCATCTGAATAAGTCAAGCACGGCACTGGTTTCAGCTCTGCATACTGCAAAACACTTGAAAGGATTAGACTTTGATAAAGGAACTAAAATATCATCTAATAGTTTTGCACTTTCAATAAAATAGATGTAGTTTCAAAATCTTATAAAGGCAATCCAGCAGCACCAAGCAAAGCATGAACCAGACAAATGAAAGCATAGAACAAGCTAAATATAACTGTTGAACATCTGCAAAAGGTGTCAGTCGGTCATCTACTCATATTGATGTGCACTTATATATGTTTCAGAATTTGGAATATAATATGCAAGAGTTTGGAATATAAAATTCTAGGGTAATGACAGATTTGGAGATTCATTCTAAAATATTAATTGGAATAATCAATGGGGATGAATTTGAAGTCATGGTTGCACATTGTTAATATAGGAACAAGCACCTAGATATGATTCATCCCACACTGATACATAAACTAAAGATGGAGCCAGAGTCTAAGGCAAAATGCCAAGATCTAGAAAACACTACAGATGGGAACAGAAGTCCCTCGGCTAGGTGCATAATTAGCAGTATCAGAAGCAAGAAAGCTGGAATTCCCCTATTTCTGATATATCTACGTAATTTCAGTGCAGTAGTAGGAGATCTCATGATATAATTTCAATTATCCAACATAAATGCAGGTAAAAGCTAGAAAGTTTTACCTTAAGCGCCATTCCAATTACGGCAAGGGGGAAACCATATGTCAGCATTATTGCTGACCATTCAGAACCAGGGAGGATATTGAAGTATGCCCCAAAACCATACCTACGTATTACGAACTTATAACTACAAAATCCAAATAGACTTCCATGGCAAACGGAACTGCCAAAGTATAAGGTACTTACGACAGGAGTGAAACTCCAAGACCAAGTCCAATAACACCAAATGAAACCTGCAAATTTTTACATTTGGCACGAATTTAACCAATACTGAAAACTAATAACAACTAAAACTTGTTCAGAATCGCTTCACATAATTAATTTTTTAAAAAAGAACTGTTCGATAAAATAGAAAATCTAACACGAAATTTGCGTTTTTAAATATATATTTTCTTAAAATTGTTAGAAAACACAAATTCAATGACAGTTATTCGAATGGTACCTTAGCGAGAGAGAATTCGTCATCGGTAACAAGCGTCTTGTTAGGAGATGTTGTAGCCGAAGCAGTAGCCGAGGAAGGTTGCGTTGTATCTGCCGCTCTGGCGAGGAAAGCAAGTCGGAGACGGTGTCGTTTCGAGTCGAGAAGCGGAGGCGGAGAAAGACGATGATTTACAGCGAGGAAGCAACGGTGGTGATTGGAGAAGCCGAACTGGCGATTACCATTATGATGAGAATATAAAATGGTTGCTCTTGTTAATGTCAGTGTTTTCATTTTGCTCGCTGATTTTCTCTCTTTCTGTGTTGTGTGAACTGTAATGCGTAGAGTGTTACGCTTACGCTCTCTGTCTATCTTCTCCGGGAAGAAGAACGAGAGGCTGCAGTTTGACGAGTGGAGCTCTCGCGTCCCAAGTCTCAACCGCCAAAACTGGGATGACGTGTCGCTACTTTCTACGGATAACTGCTTCGGCGTCGTTTTGTTACTATTGCAAATTTATATTTTACAATAAAAATAAAAATAATTAAAAAAAAATTTATAATAACTAACTTTATTCCTTATTGTGACAAAATTTATTATTCTTGAATTTTATAAAAAATAAATTATATATAATCCGTAATATTTGATTTCAATGTTTCATTCAAACACTCACACGCATATCGAATATATTTATAAAAAATTTATAAATTTTAAAATAAAATAAAACGAATATACTGAGAACTCTACTGTAATAAAAATGTTATAGAATTGAGTAAAATTCAAAGAAAAAATTAAAATATATATACAAAATTCAAAATTAGTAATTCAAAAATTAAAAAAAATTTAAATATAATGACACTTTGATAGACCATAGACAAACCCATTGAATAATAGCTAACTTAGCTACACCATACAAATCAGTACATGTAATCCATATTGACCTTTGGAATGAATCATGCAAATAAAAAACAGAGATGTAATCCAATTTCTGTACTAGTTATCTTCATTCAAGGTCATTTCTCTGTAACAACATGACACTTGATTTCCTTCTCCAGCTGTTTGAACAAATGGAAAACAAAGATCTGTTCAGAGTTCTGTCTGATTTCCGCACAATCAAATAACCTACAGTGCAAGAAAATAATACATTACCTAGATTGTAGAGGATGCTGAAGATTGCAAATCACCATTAGGACCATTCTATTAGTTTGTATTGGTACTGGCAATTGCATGCGAGTCTCTATTTTTCTGCACCGTTAGCCTTTTTGCCCTGCAATGTAAGGGAAGGGTGATCAGAATGGTAAAACATATCAAGCAGAGAAGAACCACAGCTGCAAATCATAATCAGATGAAACAGTCCCTCAAGTATGTATAATATTTTCTCCATATACATGCGAGTAAATCATTGAATAAACTAAAGCCAAGGGGTTTTGGAACTTGTAGTACATCTAGATTTCAATCCCTAGTTAGCATGTAGCTACAGTGAATACTTGCAGATGTATTCAACTAATAATACCGCAATTGTCAGATAAGGAATGCTCTGATAAGGCATTTTCAAGAGGAATATTTTCAAAATGCTTTATTGTTTTAGGAGTAATGACACAGCAAAGAGATTTAAGAGCTGTTAGGCAGGTAAAATAGAGGCATGAAAATGAAACTTAATGATCAATCTCCTGACTTGAATGTAGACCCAGATTACCGAACCAATAGCAGCTGTCCTTTTATCACCTGCTCATCCTCCATCTGTGGCACATCTAAATGCCTCATGTTCACTAAAGGCACGCTATATAAGTCAACTTGACAACCATTTCAAATGAAGCAAGGCTGACAGCCTTATGTACCATCTTATTATATAGCTGCATAAATATCTTGATTTAAATATCTACTCAAGTTGGATAATGACAAATTATCAAAGTCAAGAGAAAATTCATGTATTTGACAATTGAGCTTTCCATTAAAATCACAGTGATGGACAACATTCTCTTACATGATTTGGATTCAGCAGAAATTGTGATTCTTTGTAGTTCAGATTGGATACAGACATAACATGCTCTTAATCTCTCCCGTCCCCCACCATGCAACAAAAAATGAAAGTGTCTATCCTTAACTTTAATTGAACCAGCATTAGGTTTCCAACTTCAGATTTAGTAGTTGTTAAGATATTCAGAAACAGTAAGGTAGGAAAACACATTTCCTATATGGCCCCAAAATTTCTACAAAATTGTCTGCGATTTTGATTACATGTCAGCCATTAATTTTATCAATGATTGGCTACCAATTTTGTTTGTAAATTCCTAAAAATGTTTAATGAAAGTGTTGCTAATCACTTTACTTTGCATAGCATGTTCCCTCCTCAAAATCTCCAAGAATATGAATATGCAAAGCACATAACTATTATATAAATCCAAAACTATCAGTTTTCTGTTTAGCCTAAAAGCAGTAAATATACTAACCTTAACGAAGAGATGTATTTCTCAACTACTGGTACTTGATCAGCATCATAGACAAACCATTTCGTTAAGTTAAACTGCATCCTGGTTTCCCTCAACATTGAAGGAATTTTACAAAATAGTATATGATTACTTCTGAATTCAGAGACTTAATATTCACAAGCATATTGTATTTAAATAAACCTTGAAGCAAAATATGGGTTCACATGATAGCCCTTTAAATTCCACAAGGCACGACCATTGTCAGCCAATAAAATAGGCTCCATTCTAACAGCATCAGATCTTTGTCTCTCTGCAATGATTGCAATCAAAGCTCAGAATAAGTTTTCAAATTACATAAAGCTCAAATTGGTAACCAGAAATAACAGCTTCTAGGGTAGCTATGTGGGAGAAATAAACCATAATTCATGCCAACAAAACTGAAAGAAACCACTTAGGCTCAGACAGTTTTTACAGCAATAAAAATAAATAGAAAGTAATAATCTACAAACACTATATGAGATAATTAAAAGAATTATAACCAGAAAGTCTGAACATACTCTTGGATACCATGCCCATTGCCTTCACCCACTCGGAATGCACTTCAGCTGCTTTGTTTTTTATTTCTGAAACAATTGCATCATGCGCAGAAACTGACAAGGAAACACCTTGTTTAGCAATAATAGCTTTAGCCACCTCATCTTGCAATTTCTGCTTCAATTGTTTTTCCTGCATTAAAAGAAAATATATGTTACACCAAAATCACTGCAATAACAGCATTACTTAAACCAAAAGATGTATTTCCAAACACTCATGTCATCTTACCCTTCGCTGCAACAACTTTTTTACTGGATTCTTTCACTCTTTCAACAAATTTTGCATTTTGATCATCAATCCAACTCCTCAGTTCTCTGAAATGAATTTAATTTAAGAGGAAATCATAGCATGATATCATACATTGAAAAAGGAAAACTTTTGGAAATAGAAGTCGCTGATATATGTATTATGTTTTTATTTACTTAGGTTGTGCCTAGAGCTTTGTCACATAAAAAATTAAAGAGCTTAAGCTTTTCTGAGCCATCTAACTTGTCATATCCATCACCATCTCTATCGAAACAGTCAGAAGGAATATCATTCAATACACATTTGGATTCAGAGACGCATTTTCTAAGAGCCTGCAACCATGAATTTTTCCCACTTGTGGAACTTAATGATGGAGACCGAAACAGTAAACAATGCAGACAGTTACTATCTGAAACCCACACAAGCAAAAGCAATCAAACTTGTACTAAATTTACTAGGGTATCGATTAGTACTCTTCTCCCATATCCTTTTGTACCAAGAACAATAAATTTGATATGAAGTTCGACCAATGGGAAGCATTGTCCTTGGCACCTACTTCACCCACAAATCAGTTCTCTAATAATACACTCAGCTTGTCCTTTCTTCAAATCAAGAACCTAAAGCCGTTAACACATTAGAAAGGAAAACTCCCAAATTGGAGAATGCCTGGTTTGATTAAACAAACCATTAGCAAATGTTTTGGCTTCAGAAGCATTTACAAACTAGAAACACAAAGAAACATAACTCCTACAGATGAAACAAAAAAATGAAGGAAGAAAAAGCAGTGGGAATTGGAAGTTTGTTTTCTTGCAGTCTGAATGAATACTCCATTAATTGAAATGATTCCAGAAATGTTACAATCAACAAATCCTTAATACTATTTATCAATATTAGGAGACCAATAAGCTTATAAATAGTTGTTGTCAATCTTGAGGCTTAAGCTAAAGTTCAACTTTCCTTGACAATCAAAATTATTAGATAGCAAGTACAATGCACTCTTTTTTTCCCATGAAAATCCCCATTCAAACGTACCTCTCCAAAAGCTGCACAAAATTCCAAGAATTGTAATGCATGGCCAATATCTTCAGGAGATATCTCAATTCCAGCCACAGTTCTTAAGATGGCAGCCTGAGCAACTGAATATCAGCAGCAAATTTTTTGTTCTGAATTTCTTTAGCATACTTCTTAACTTTGAAAGATTCGGAAACTGCCATTAGATTAGATTCAGTGCTATCATTTTTAACACAATCTGGAGCTCCTACACTCTCACGGTTTACACAGTCATTCTCATTTGTCTCCACCTTTTTCTTAAGAATTCCCTCAGAAATCTTCTGCTTCTTAATCATAGAAATCTCCTCAGAAACTTTAAGCTTTTCTTTCTTAGAATTTCCTTGTGAATTATTGACTTTTCTTTCTCAGCAATTTCCTCAGACATCTTAGGTTTTTTGGGGCTTTTTTTCCCTCGACAAAACATCACCATCCCCATTGCTATTACAGATTTCCTTTAATCTTTTCCGTTTCTTTTTCTTAGATGTCTCCTCATTCAGGACTGATGTTAAAATCTGACAATTTAAGTTTGAATCACGGTCTCCATCAAAAGAATTTTCCTTTCCTGGTTTTCTCAACAGAGCAGCTCCATACTCCTGTCCAAAGCATGAATTTACACATAAGCATGCAAGAACCAGAAATCCCAAAAACTGAAATTCCGCTATAATAATAAAGCTAACAAAAGGAATCACACTTATTCACCTTTTCTGAAGTAAGTGACTTTTTTGGTGAAACTACCATATCCCTGGAAATCTTCTTGTCATGACTCAAATTGTCATGTCCTCTAATTTGAAGCCTTTCAGAAACTGAGGAAAACCCAATTTGTTTTGGCTGTGTGCACTATTTGACCAATGGGTTTGTGACCTCATTTTTTTTTTTTTTCCTAAAATGCATATTATTCTGTTAGACGTGCCTGAAAGATAACAATATCTATCCATACCACCCCAAAAAGAGCATTGCTATTGCACTTACATGCAGAAGCTGCAATTGCAGATGCCTCTACACTTGGGACAATTCCAGTCACCCAAAAGTGCCACATCTTCTGCTATCTCTCCATATCTAGCTCAGTATCAACCAAAATGCGTTGGCCAAAAAAATGTTCTTATAAAAATATCCACCAAAATTTTATTCAACAAAATAAATGTAGAAAATTATAGCATCAAATCTATCCTGTTTAATAGGCACTAGTGACAGAATTTAATTGTGCATTGTCTTTCCTGTTTCTGATTGTTACAAGCTGCCACGAAATCCATTGTTTTTTGTCGGCACTTCAGCATGCAATCAACACAAAATAAATACCACCATAAAAATTAATGAACAGAAAATGTCAGTAAAACAACAGCTAAGGGTCCATTACAATTCTTTCCTATACAACAGAGAACCTCACTTCAACATTTAATCCAAAGATTGAGAGTTAAACAAACATTTAAGGTTCAACCAAGACAAGAAAAAGAAGCTGAGTAAAACTGTTTCATAATAAACCAATCTATGGATCCACTACGATTATTCTCCAAACCTTACAAATCTATTAGTCAAAAATTGTTGGATAATTTTGTAGTCTCGTGCTCTAATAATCAAAATGGTAAGATTTAGATATTAGCCAAACAAAATATTCTAAGAAAATTAAATTAAGAGATGAAAACTAAAACAGACCAACCTAATATATTACAGAGATCCAAGCTTGTAAAATTTCTTTCGTACGCTAAGTTAAACAAACAGAACAAAAGGTGGGCAACCACTATCGACTAAATTCAGAGCATTTCTTCTCAGATCCCAAGCATAGGTAAAAAAAGAACGACCGCCCAAAATCATACTTCCTTCCATTTCCCACAATCTCTCACAATCAACCAAACAGAACAGAGAACAATCTGGGTCGTTCAAATTTCAATTATAAAGAAAGAAAGAAAGAAAGAAAGAAACCCGGTAACAAGTTTTTCCATTCTGGTAATCGTATATTCTGCCACCGACAATGCGAGGGCATTTAGTTCCGTCAGATTTTTTTTCTCTTTCTGAGCAGCAGCAGCAGCAGCGGAAGAAGTAAAAGCAGCTCTGTCTCCAGAAGCAGACCTTGAAGAAACAACAGCCATTGTCTCAAAAAGTTATGTATGAAACCCAACTGTTGTCTGAAAATCATTTCCAGTAACACTACTACATTACTTTCTTGCAACGATTTGTTTCTGTCTGATTTTCCTTTTTTTCTTTTTTTTTTAAATTAATTCCTGTTTACATATTCGAGTCTTCATTTAAAATTTCCCTCTTCTTTAGACATGCAATGGCGGGAGAGATTAAACTAGCTCATTATCTAATTAGTAGTTTTTTCACAGCCTTTATGCAAAGTCAAATTCTTGGAAGTCTGCGGAGAGAGACTAATGGCATCAAGTACGATGATGTAATACTATTATTTAATTAATAAAAAAATTATTTTTATTTATAAATATTAAAAAAAATTAAAATTAATTCTATTTAATTAAAAAATATCAAAATTAAATAATAAAACTTACTTTTATTTTTAAAAATTTTTATTAATAAAAATAATTTTTTTTATTAATTAATTAATTTTATTATATTATTTCAATTTTATCTAATTTTTTTAATTTATTTTAAAAATTATGAATTTTAATTAAATTTTAAATATATTTTCAAATTATTTATTTTAAAATTATTAAAATTTTCTTCAAAATTTTTTTATACTTAATTAATTTTTATTTATTAAAAAATTAGTAAAAATAAAATTAACTTTCCGTTATCTTTTTATGTTCGTATAATATTAAATTTTTAAAAAATAAAAATATAAAAAATTATAAAATCAAATCCTTATCGATCTTGAAAATTCTATCACGTATATAAATATAATTATTTTAGTTTATAATTTTAATTTTAATTAAAATTATATAATAAATAAAAAAAATATTTAATTAAACTTACCTATTTTACTTTTTATTAAATACTCCTTGTACATATTAAGTATAATTGGCCAATTCTCCTAATCCTATACTCATTCGAATACAAGTTTCAGTAAAATACATCCAAACTCTGTATTATCTCAGCAGTAATTCATACAAACTCTACCATCTCGTGGTACTCTATAAAAGCAACCTACTTCAGGCTTCAATATCAATCATCTTTCTCTTTGATTTCTCCTTTGCTGTTTTCAGTTTCTTCTAATGGCGGGAGGATTCGTAGCCGAGAGCAATCAACATGGCCGGGATTACCCTGGTCGTATTACTTGTTATGTTATAGTAACTTGCGTTTTTGCTGCCATGGGTGGGTTGATCTTTGGATACGATATTGGTATCTCTGGTAAGCACTCTTCCTGTAAAATTTTCTTTAGATTTGATGCTGTACTTTCTGAGAAATTTATTGGATGTGATTTGTAATTTCAGGTGGAGTGACATCTATGGCTCCCTTTCTGCAAAAGTTTTTCCCATCGGTTTATCACAGGGAGGCCTTGGATAAATCTACTAACCAGTACTGCAAGTTCAATGATCAGAAGCTGACTTTGTTTACTTCTTCTCTATATTTGGCTGCTCTGGTTACTTCTTTTGGTGCGTCGTGGGTGACTAGCCGACTGGGTAGACGAATTTCTATGTTTCTCGGCGGCTTCATCTTTTTAGTAGGAGCTGCCATCAATGGTTTCGCACAAGCTTTGTGGATGCTAATTCTTGGCCGTATTTTCCTTGGCGTTGGCGTTGGTTTTACCAACCAGGTAAATTCAGAAAACCCTAGAATCCTGCAACTTTGATTTGTTAATTTGTTGGCTAATTTATTTGTCAATTTCATTCTCAGTCGGTACCATTATATCTGTCAGCCCTAGAATCCTTCAACTTTGATTTGTTAATTTGTTGGCTAATTTATTTGTCAATTTCAATCGCAGTCGGTACCATTATATCTGTCAGAGATGGCTCCTCCCAAAATTCGTGGTATTCTCAACTCAATGTTCCAACTGATGATCACAGTAGGGATTCTTGCAGCCAATGTCGTCAACTATTTGTCCCCCAAGCTCGCTGGCCACCAAGCATGGCGCTGGAGTCTCGGCATTGCCGTGGTTCCTGCTTTCCTCATTTTCATCTCCGCAATATTCCTTCGCAACTCCCCAAACTCCATCTTACAAAAAGGAGGAGACAAGGAAGAAGCCAGAGCCACGCTTAGACGCATCCGCGGCGTCACCGATAAGGAAGTTGAGGATGAGTTTAACGCTATCTTGGCTGCAAGTGAAGCATCAAAACAAGTCAAGAGACCCTGGAGAAACCTTTTCAGAAGACAGTATAGACCGCAGTTGACCATGGCTATACTGATTCCAGTTTTTCAACAACTGACCGGAATGAACGTTATCATGTTCTACGCTCCTGTTCTCTTCAAGACCATCGGCTTAGGCGATGATGCTTCTCTTTTATCAGCTCTTATTACTGGCCTTGTTAATTTCTTCTCAACCCTTTTCTCTTTCTTTTTAGTTGACAAGTTCGGTAGAAGACCGCTGTTTCTCGCCGGAGGATTGTTACTCCTCATCTTCGAGGTTCTGCTGGCAGCTCTAATTGGGTGGAAATTCGGAGTATCCGGCGTAGTAAACGTGTTGCCGAAGTGGTACGCGGTTGTAGCTTTGATCTTCATCTGTGTATACGTTTCTTCGTTTGCATGGTCATGGGGGCCTCTAGGATGGTTAGTGCCAAGTGAAATATTCCCTCTGGAGATTCGATCGGCAGGACAAAGTCTGGTTCTGTCTGCAAACATGTTGGCAACATTCTTCGTGGCTGAACTATTCTTGCCAATGCTTTGCGGGATGAAGTTTGGACTGTTCATCTTTTTCGCATTCTTTGTGGCCGTCATGACTGCTTTCATGTATTTCTTCCTGCCTGAGACGAAGAAGGTTCCCATCGAGGAGATGTCTAGGGTTTGGGAAGAGCATTGGTATTGGAAGAGATTCGTCACCCAAGACAACCCTCAAATAGAAATAGTTTAGGGAATTATGCATTTTTTTTATTCTTCATTTATTTTTTTTTCTTTTTTTTTTTATTTTTTCTAAATATTTGTTAGTTTTTATAAAATTATTATGAAGATTTTGTTAGTTTATATATTTATATATAATGGAAGTGATTATTTATTTATTTATTTGATTTGTCTCTCATTAAAATATATTAATTATAAATTAAATTTTAATTAATTTTTATTTATTAAAAATAAAAAATTTAATTAAAATAAAATCTAACTTTTATTATACACGACTATCTTCTCTTAATTTTTTTTATTATATATTTTAATTTAATTTAACGTAAAATTAATTTATAAATTTAAAATTTATTAAAATATAATTTTAAAAATTTATTAATATCTTATTAAAAATCAACACAATAAAACTAAAATTTAAACCAAGTCCTGTAAACTTACAGAGAAAATAAAATTGAATATTAAAACTCCATATAAGCCACAGGCGCAGTGTCTTTTTCTTTCCCTTGATGGTTTGTTGTTATTTTTGTTTAATGATGGCGGCTAGAATGGTAAAATATACATACATACGAACATTGTTATTCAGCCTGTACTAGAAAACGGCTCCTGGTGGTGCAGAGACATGCTCGTCACTGACAAGGAAGTTGAGGCGGAGTTTAATGGTAGTGCTTCAGCATCAAATCGAGGAGCTTGGAGAATCTTTTTCAAAGACGGTACAGACCGACGTTGAGCATGGCTTTACTCCACTTTTTCAACAAATGACTGGAATGAATGTCATCGTGTTCTACGCTCCTTTTTATCTGCTGTCATTACTGCCATTGTTAATTTCTTCGCAATTTCTTTATCTTCTTTTTTTAATTGACAATTTCGGTAGAAGACCCCTCGCAGGAGGAATGTTACTGTTCACCTTTGAGGTTCTGTCGGCAGCTCCTATTGCGTGGAAATTTGGATTATCCGGCACAGGAACTGATGATTTGCCAAAACGGTATACAGTTCTGGCTGGGATTTTCATCGATCTGTATATGCGACTTTGCATTTGCATGGTCGTGGGGTTCTCTTGTATGATTTATACTGCCAAGTGAAATATTTCCACTACAGATTCGATCAGCAGGACAAAGTTTGGTTCTCTTGACAACATGTCTGCAACATTATTGGGGACTGAATTGTTTCTGTCATTCCTTTGCTGGATAAAGTTTGGATTGTTGATCTTTTTCGCAGTTTTTGTGGCTTTCATCTATTTCTTTTTGCCGGAGACGAAGGATGCTCCCATCAAGGACAGATATGTCACAGCATTTGGAAAGAGCACTGGTATTGGAAAAAAATTAGAGCTCACTGACCTTCATTTAGGATTATTTGTTCAGGGGATTCTTGATTTTCTTATTCTTAATAATTATGAAAACGACTTTTTTGTTGATTAATTCATGACTGTTAGCTTGTATATACATTGAGCTTCATAATAAGCAATTTCTGGGCAGTTGAAAATTGGTAAGACTTCTACTGTTTTCAGTTATTTCTATGGAATACCCCTGAAATAACATTTCAAATGCCAAAAAAATTGAATGCTCATATTGTTTGTATCTCTAAAGCAACACATACAAAAGAATGTTCTGAAAATTGAAGTTAAATTGATCTGTTTGTAGCTGTTGTATTGTATACATGGATGTTTAACTACAATTAAATTTTTTTTATTGCAATTTCCTCCATTAAAGATTAAACTCTTTTTTTGTTGGAAAACACTGTAGGACACATCTCTATGAGCAGCTTTTACAGGTAGAGCTTACGCCTTTTTCACATGAACTATGCTACAAATGGACGATGCTTCTTCAAGAACTAGTCAAGAAGAAAAAAATAACACTTGTTAGACAATATGCCGATCCTTGTAAATCACTTTGTTATGTTCACCATCTTCGTTATTGGTTCAAGTTCTTTGCTTTTCATTTTTGGACCTCCTTTCGATGCATTAGCATTCTGATGAATATGTAAATATTAGATTAAGAGAATGTAACATCTTAGTCTTCTAGCTATATCTTTATTATGTAGAGTAGAGAATCGCAGCTCAGCCGGAAATGGAGACTATATATATATATATATATATATATGTATGTATGTATATATGTTTGTTGTAGTAAGCTATTTGCAGTTGGCTTCGTTCTTTTACAGTTTTATGAGATTTTATTGAGAAAATTTTAGATAAAATAGTCAGTATAATTAAAATGATAAAATGTTGATGACATTAAAGAAGAGGAAAGAAGAAGATTCAGAGTTTTGGAATGCAAGAACATGCTAAGTTGTAGATTCCTGCATGTCTTCCACGTATCAGAATATGACTAATCCCATGCTCAGCAGCGAAAGAGCCAGGACAAAATAAACTCAGTCATCAAAACGACCCCATTTCGTCCACATGAGTTCCTCCACGTTATGGGCTCTGCACCCTTCAGCAGGCATACACCTGTATCTTTAAGCCCTTAGCAAGAAACCACGTAAACCAATAGAAACTTTTTCGCATGTCATCCACATCAAAATTCCTAAAACTTCGTCTTCATTTCTAGCTTGAAGCAGTTTGAGTTTCGACAATGGCGATTGGGAGAGTTGGGAGAGGTCCGGTCGGTCCCCTTTTAGCAGTAAACTTAGTAGTATATCTTATCATACTTGGCTTAGCTGGTTGGTCTCTTGATAAATACATCAATGGTGAACAGAATCATCCCCGTAAGTCCTTCTCTTCTTCTCCTTTCGGGTTTCATACTGCATTTTAGCTTAAAGTATTCGTGTGCTTTCTTTTTTCTCTGCAGATTTGGGTGGGAATACATCAACGACTTTCTTGTTGATGTTTGCTTTGATCAGTGGAGTCATTGGCGTTGGCTCAGTGATGGCTGTGTTGATTCATCTTCGTGCACGGCGCAGTGCTAGCTTAGCTGGTGCAAGTTCTGTAGCAATCATCTCTTGCTCTGTCACAGCTCTTGCTGTTGGGTGTTTACCTCACCAATATCTCTCCGGCCTAATTTCTGTGCTCCATTTTTCTTCTATTTATCTAAGTTGTTTTTCTGTTCTTTACAGTCTTGTGTTCAAGGAGATAATATTAGGAGGGCACAGAGGGAAACGCCTGGTAAGATTTTTGGCCTCTTCAATTGTTGGTTTCAGGAAACATGAAAAGTACACTGCAGAAACTAATTAACATTATTGTGTCTGTTACTGGTGGTGAATTTCAGCAAACGCTGGAAGCATTCGTTATAATCTCACTGATAAGTCAGTTGCTGCAACTGGGACTTCTCCATGCTGGGGTGTTTCATTAATAGCATAAATTCATGTATAATTATGATACTGCCATGGTATGTATGTTGCTGTCGTGGGTTTGTACAGAAATTGCAGAGTTTCACTTCATTTTTTTCATTTGCTACACAAGCTTGAATCAGCTCTCTTCCTATATGTATCCATGGGTATCAAAATTTACGTTTCACAGCGCACGTTGGTATATGGAAAAACGAATTGGTGATTCAGGAAGGAGCCAAAAATAAATCAAAATCGTCCCATCTGTATTAATATCAAGAGTTTATCTGGGTTTATTTGGTTTTACAGAAACAGAATATTCCTCTTGTTGGAGGACATTTGTATTATCATCAACCTACTTTGATTCTTCAGTTTGCCATTCTGCTATTGCCAGTGTATGGCGGCCCCCACAAGCAACTAGTTTAGCAAAATGTAATTCAGCCCCAGCTTCCTCGCCATTTCTCGGAGGTGAAATATTTATTGGCACTTCCATTGGCTGACCAGTTGTTACCTTTCTCCCGTATCCGAGACGCCCGTGGTCGCCTCGTCCGAACTGCAAGTAGCAAAACCGGTCACTTAGAATGATTATTTATAACTGTCTGAGCAACAACAAACAATTCATCGATCAAAATCAAAAGTGGGATATGGATGATTTTTTTTTTTTTTCCCTTTTATCAGAACTTTCCAAAGAGTGCAAATCAGGTTTTACGACAGATTTTGTCCACAGATTACAACAGTGAATACACTGCAATGTAATGTGAAGAGATAAGGGGAAAATTTGTTTCATTCTAAACCTTCACAGGATGTTGACAATTCTAATGAAATTTTCAACACACAAACAAATTAATTGTATGCACTAATTTAGCAACAGATACAGTTTTAATTTGTGAAGGCAAATCCTAATACTTGTCTATCATAATTGCATCACAAAAACTCCAGCACCTCCTCTACTAATACTGATACGACTCAGCACCACTTTCACCATTATCATCCAACTACCAGCAATTATCACAGCAATTCCTCCTAAAACCAGCATAAAATGGAAAATAAAGGTTGAAAATACTCACTGAAAACATGCGCCCATTGCATGTCAAAGCAACAGAGTGAGTCCCACCACAAGACACCTGGATCATAAATAAATTGATTCAACATTGAAACTATTTTAAGTAGCAAGGAATAGTGAGTGTTTTAAAGTGTAATGGTATCTACTTCTGGTAGCATTTGATGAAACAAATCAACCTACGAGAATTTCATTAGAGGACATAGACCAAAAATAATGATCCTCTACTATCCACTCATTTCAAAACATATTATTATCTTAAAATAAATATTCATCCAAAGTATTTCAAACCCCTCTTAATCCAACCAAATTTAATCAGCATTAAACATAGAGTATTCAACTAGATGATATCTGAACAATGTCCTCTCCAGCTAAAAGATTAACCCTTTGGGGCACCATTTTACTGCTCTTGTCATTGTCACCAAATCCAAGCCTCCCGTGCTCCCCTCTGCCCCAACCATACACCTGAAAAGAGATCATAACATGTAATGTTACTCACATTTGATATCTTACATGTTTCATAAGATTAAGAAATAAAAAACTGTTGCCAATTGCTTGCATTATAACATTCAGAATAAAGAATAATACTGTACAAATGTGACCAATTACCTTGGCCATTTTTTAAAAAAAAAACACAAAAAGGGTCTTAGACATTAATGGTTACTATTATATTTAGAATGAATTTGGTTCAAGAGAAATTTGATTCTACAATTTTGCAACACAATATGCTTTCCAAAAACTTTTTGTTATAATATTTCAAAAAAAATCACATAATACAATGTAAAGTTTATTTCCTACATTTGTTTCACCAATTGATTGACAAGACGACTGTATTAAAAATCAACACATTCAACATTTTAAAAAGTTTGGGCAATGCTTTTAGAACTCTAATCTGTCCATTCTTTTACCAAGCTTCTTATCAATCCAAAGGAGGATAGAACAATCTAAAACTGAGGTAATGCTCAAGTGACCCAATTAATAAACAAAAAATCTCTCCACTTTTTGGACCAGCAAATGGAAATCAAACATTTGAAAGAGCGAAATAAATCCATCCAATTTCTAAGGCTTGCCACCTTCCAGCAGCTCTACCAGCTAGATATAACTCACAAAAATGTTACAGGAAAATTAAGCAAATGCTTCAGGAAATTATTAGGAAGTTTGAGGTCTCAATACAGAAATGTCACTATCTAAACTTCTAAATATTCCACATATATTCATTGCTGCACTTGGTAGAGTTATGAAAATGTCAAACTTTATCACTAAGAATGAAGCTTGCTGTGAAAATCCTTAAAAGAATGCACAATTAGGGCACAACCAAATGCAAATACCTCTTCATCATTGGTCAATGCAGTAGAATGCCAACCTCCAGCAGCAATATCAACCTAGAAGCACATATTAATGGATAACTGATCAGACAATTTAAAAAAGAAAAGTAGCAGCAAGCACAAAGGCCTGGCCATTTAATATAAAGAAGAGATGCACCACATTATCCCCATCTTGGCAAGACATTAATAACCATAAGTGTGGATGAGTAAGTTGGAAACTACAGATGGATAAAGGGTTCTTTATCAATAAAACAATGGGAAGAATGAGGTTTGGTGATTTTTGCACCAAGTGAATCACATCTCCACATTAATCAGCTCTCCCAAAACATGAGTAAAATTATGATCTTAAAGAGAAAGTAAGTTAGATCTATAGTCCTGTTCCAAACTTTTAGATCTCTTGCATCAAATATGTAAACAAAATCTAAAAGGTTAAAAAAAAACAATGTAGACACTTTTATCTGCAAGAAGCTCTAGAGTAGGTCTGCACATAACCAACATAAGAGATAATGAAAGAGATCAAGCGTATATCTGATGACTAAAACTTTATCACCCAACAAGCATAATACATGCTAGAATTTGGAAGTCCAGCCTTCAATGAGCCTTTGGCTTTATTGATGGAATCAGAGGACTCCAAACAACTGAATGGCAGGATTCTGCATTAGCACATGAAGGCATAAACCCAAGCAAAATTCAGAACCAGCACATGATAAATTATGGGATTTTACCATAAGAGAGTAAACTTACAGCTAAATTCCTAATATAGTTCTGCAGAAGGGGACACTAATGAGGATATATGCAACATGGCATTTTACCATTTCCTCCAGTATATTCGATAGTTGGGCACACATGGAGTGCCTTGATGCATCAAGGCCATTAAACATGAATGCATACTGCACTACATGCCACAGCAATATCTGATCAAGGCCAAGAGCTATAGATGCCCCAACTCTTGCCTTCTGTGCAGGTATATTCATAAAACTCCTCCAAAAGTCCGCCACATTTATTGAAATTTTCATTAAATGATAAATCCAGAATGGAAGATTTTTTGTTTCTTTCAGACAATTTCAAGTGATACAATACAATCTTATAAAAGACAATTTAACAAACAAATTTCTCAGCAATTCATACTTTCAGAAGTCAGACCCTAAGATGAAATTGAAAATCTATATATCATGCTGACTTCCAATGCTGATATAATAGAAAGCCAGATACAGATAAAACAAAGACAATGAAACACATACCAAAGTGAGACCTGAGAGCCCTTGGACAGGAATAGGTTGCGATCTTGGTTGGGTATCCCCGGTTCCAAGTTGTCAATATTCATTGTTACCCCATGCCCACAATGTTCCATCCTCTTGGAGAGTCAAATTATGAAAGGCCCCAACCGCAATAAGCTTCACCTTTTCAAGTCCTTGTACTCGCACAGGAATGGAAATTTGCTTGCTGAAATAAGAAACTAGATTTAGTTACAAGCATGCAGTAAGTAATCAAGGTACATTCCAGAAGGATGACTAAATGGATTGCTAACAAGATAGCATGGAAATACGGTTGGAGAGTTAAATTGAAGTAGAGCATACATGTCCCCGGGAGGCCATGGTTGACCCCAGGTCCACACGTGTCCTTCACGTGTAAGCACCACAGAATGAGTACCCCCTGCTGCCACCTATTGAAAAGCAATTGACAAATAGTTATTAATATTAGTCTAGGGCACGTAAAATCAATTAATGCAAGCATGCAAAAAGGTAAGTGCAGATGTGAGGTAGAAGTAATGAAGTCATGCAGATGGCAGATAGAAGTAATTAAGTTTTCACCACACCAGTATAAGAAACTTATAAACCAGAACTGAACAAGTTATCCACAAATTCAATGAGGGCAAAACACATATCAAAGTTAGTTATATGTTGACAAAAAAACAAAGCAGTCTTTTAGAACATATGATGCATAGCTATATTAAGTAACAGCAGCAGCAAGTGGCAATTAAACGGTTCATATAAAGTATAGCACTATAGCCGAACTGCAAATGAAGTGCAGTACAAGAATTTGCAACACAGTTTAAAAGAACACTGGATCAGGCATAATATAAAATTTTAAAAACCTATTATCAAGACCTTTAGATGGCCATCTTAAGAATCATGTAGCACACATCCATACTCCAACCAGGTATATACCCCAAACATGCCTGCATCTTTTGGGAAAATAAATATCCCCATGTTTAAGGCAATAGAACCCTTTTTGGCTAATATTTTAGTGCCGTGATCTGTCTGAGACATATTACACAACTTCTTGAGTCATAAATATGTTAATATCTCTGCACTGTTCTCTGTCTGACTTGGCAAATAGAACAGATTCAAAAGTTTAAATCTCAAACAGGATTTTGCTGAAGAATCTTGCAAAAGAGTAAACCAAGTATATGCTGAGACTCCATATTCACAATAACCCAGAAATATACACTACAAAACATATCCATACAAGTGATTGAAAAAAAAAAAGATGTAGACAAGTGATTGAAAAAAAAAAAGATGTAGACGGATGCTACCAAGTGATCAAAAACTTCTACAAGACAGAAAAAGTCAATATGAGAATGTCACCTGGTGAACTACAAGCTACAAAACATATCCATATAAGTGATTGAAAAAAAAGATGTAGATGGATGCTAAAAAACTTCTTCAAAACAGAAAAAAGTCAATATGAGAATACCACCTGGCGAACTACAAGTTTTGGAGCACATCACTGAGCAATCACAATATCCCTCCTCAAAGGCCTACCAGTTTCGTCTTTCCGCTCGGGTTCTTCACCACACTGTCCATATTCATTCCCACCTGCACGACACATACTTCACAACATTACTTTCTTCATAAATGTTAAAGAATCTAACCCTCTTTTTAATTGCTGGATGATCAAAAAACTTTCTCTTGCTCATGTTACATGCATTAGTTTAGTTTATAGTGAAGTTGAATATCTAAGCACTTGCTCAATTGAGAATCCAAATAGGGACATAACAATCTTCAAAAAAAAAAAAAAAAAAGGTTTTTTATTGGGAGAGTTGTCAAATAAGTCTTCGTTTTATTATATCTTATTAACAACCAAAACCAAAGTGCAACAGAATGGATAATATTTACGCACCCCAGGCATAGGCACGGCCTTGATCATCAACAGCCAAACAATGCCATCCACCAGTAGCAGCCTAAAATCAAGAACCCAAAGCTTAAGCTTTTAATTTCAAGCTAAGTTAATACCAGTACCAAGCGTCTGAAGTATCTAAATAAATAAAAGTTGTAGCCAAAAAAAACAAATACCTGAACAATTTTGACATTAGCAAGAGCCTTAACCGGACTGGGAATGTTTTCAGTCTTGGTCTCAGGTGGATGGCCTAAAGTACCTCTCTGATTCCACCCCCATGTAAACAACTGATATAAAAAAAAAAAAAAAAAAATTAAAGAACATTGAGAAACCAAGTCATCAAAAGAGAAACACACAAACATTTAATGTAAACTTAACGTTATTGTAAAAGTGAGAGGCACCTTGCCGTCGTCGCAAATGGCGAGAGAGTTACGGCTACTGGCAACAACAGAGCGGACCTTGTAAGGCTCGAGAGTTTTGACAACGCAAACCCATTATTTCTCTTCGTTGTTTCCTATTCCCAATTGCCCATCTTCTCCAGAGCCCCTAAAACAGAAGCAACAAGAAGTGTGACCATAGCAGCAAAACATTAAATATCAGTAGAAAACGAGACAGCTAAAGAGAAGAAGAAAAACAGACCATGCAATAAGAGACGTAGTTGCAGCCATGAGGAGATGAGTTGGGATTGATTGTATCAGTAGAAGAAAGTGAAATGGAAGCGAGCAGGGATTTACACACACACACACACACACAGAGGGTTTAGTGGTTTTTGAGCAACAAGGGTCAACTGGGTACTGCTGCTGGCTATTCTAACCTTTTAAAGTGGGTGAAGGTGGCAAAAATAGCGGATGCTGTGTGTTTATGATCGTGCACAATGCAATGTGATATAGCAACTTTCACATTATTTTTTGTGTGCCCAAATCATGTATTACTTCCCATGTACAACTTATTGGAATACATTTGTCACCTATAATTGCTCGTATAAGCGAATGAATAACATTGCTCGTATAAAACACACCCAAATTTTGTTGCGTTACTCCCCCCTTTTGTTGAGCTACATGTACTACTTCCCACGCACAAAACCTCCGAACTTACTTTCGGAGAAACCACGCTAAATTTTTTTATATATAATAATTATCCTCACCCTCTTAACATTTAATAATTCCATTGTACATACACCAAGTGAAATCAACGCACATGCTGCCTAACTCCGAATGCATACACTAACAAATTATAAGCTCCATTAAGATCAGATGTAGCCATAAACATGGCAAACCATCGTTCTGAGGTAACATAACAGTACCAAAAGCAGGGTGCAAAAGGACCCCCAAAAAACCTACTGTTTGGTCCCCACCTAAATACCAAGTAAAAGAGGCCCCTACATGCGGCCTAAAACAATATCTTATCCGATTATAGTTACATCGGACTCATCCAAACGCGTGAAATCACGAAATTTGAATAAAGACAAAAATAAAAATAACTAATTTCAAAACTTAAGTATAGTGTAGCACTCAAAACATAACTACTACATGAAAAGCCAAGCCAAATTCTCCTCGTCAATAATTAAAGCTAGTTTACAATCTGTTGGAACATTTCAACTACATTTCAACCCTAAGTGCTGCCATCACTCAAAGATTATTAGTCCATGAGAATATTCTCCTAAAACAACCCACATGGCATCCATGTAACATTAAGAGACAAGATAAAAATACAGAGTACATATCCTATCAACTGAATTCATCACTGCTGGTTCTCGCCTGGTTGAGGTTTTGATGCTTCCTTAATCTCATCTCCAGCATCATCCTGAAATCAACATCATCAAATCCATCAGAGACAAGGAACAGGCTATAACATACATGAAAAAATATCCCATCACCACTGCCATCAAATTCATCACTGTAAGATGTGGGATCAACCAATTTTGGACCAGGTCACATTGATACAAGGCTACAATAAAGATGTGACACATCTGGGTAAAAGAAATATATATATATATATATATAGTTGCACCTTTAAAAACGGGCGCCAGGTTAATGAAGTCCTAACATCAAATGGTGAGAGTTTTAGGCATCAATTTATTTATACAGGGATATATATCCAATCACTACTGAGTGAATGCATACAAAGCCCAAGTGCATGGGCACACAGAGGAAATTAAGGGAACTAGTGGGAGGGAGAAAGAACAAACCGTGACATCAGAAGTCCAGAGTGTCAGATTGTCCCGGAGAAGTTGCATTATCAATGTACTGTCCTTGTATGACTCTTCGCCCAAAGTATCCAGCTCAGAGATAGCCTCGTCGAAAGCCTGCAGAGTAAACATGGGACAAAATGGTAAGAGCACATCAAATAGACAGATAATTGGCATTCGATGTGCACATTAATTACACTGATTGACTGAATCCTCAATGAAAAGTCTTAAAAAATGATCTCTGCATAACCATCTTTAGCTTCTCACTCAGATGCAGAACTGAGTCAACAAGGTTTGAACATGAACACACACAGAGAGAAGCCAGCGACACTACAATAATGATTTTTTAGTTTATGAAATTGAGTATAAGCAAAAGAAATAACTCATGTGTTATAATTAAAATCAATGTAAAACACAGTCTAACTTCATTCCATGGGACAACGCCCCTTTATTTTAGTCTTCTATTAGATTTGTTTTCTTTTGTTAAAGACCAGTATAAATTTCTTTCTACAACCAAAGAAAACTCGAGGCGGGGAACAGATCAGTGGTTCATCATCAAAGACAGAAATTTGCTTATGGAAAAAAATCAGGGAATGACATCGACCCAAAAACAGCACAAAATGCTAAGCAAATCCATGCCAAGCATATTACCATTACAAATGTTGCCAACCTAATGCCACGTCAGTAATTTCAACAGAATAACACGAGAACAAACTATCTATAAGTACCAAAAAGAGATCCTGAATATCTGTAACTATTACATCAACCCTTATGCAAGACTTCTTAGAGGCTGAGGCATCACTCCAACCGCTTAAAAGCTACCAAGGAAGCAAACTAATACTGATTTTCTCCGTCACATTCAAGTTATTAGCTGACAAATCAATTCAAAAGAAAAAAGTAAAAACAACCAGTGAAGCAAGGAAAAGCATTCACAACTTACCATTTTAGATCACAAATTCATACTATCAGCTATCATCCAATGTTTTTTCCAGATTATCCACAGAAAGATATAAGTGAAAGTAAAACAGTAATAATTCATACCTGCTTCGCAAGATTGCAAGCTCGATCAGGTGAGTTAAGAATTTCATAGTAGAACACAGAGAAGTTCAGTGCAAGACCCAGCCTAATTGGGTGGGTAGGAGCCAATTCAGCCAAAGCAATATCCTGGATCAAACATCAATGATAGGAAACTAAGCTAAGCTATCCATACTGTAAAGCAGAGATAAAAAAAATTGCAGTAAACAGATAAATGTAGAACCACGGAACATCAACACTACCTGAGCAGACTTGTAGGCCAGCAAAGTGCTCTCTGCAGCTTCCTTCCTCTCAGCTCCAGTCTTGAACTCAGCCAGATACCTGTGGTAATCACCCTTCATCTTCAGGTAGAACACCTTGGACTCAGCTGATGAGGCGGAGGGAATGAGATGGGACTCAAGGAGGCTAAGAATTCCATCACAGATCTTGCTGAGTTCAGACTCGATCTTGCCCCTGTACTCCTTGATGGCTGAGACATGGTCTTCATTTCCCCTGTTCTCTTCCTTCTGCTCAATGGAAGAGATGATCCTCCATGAAGCCCTCCTGGCCCCAATCACATTCTTGTAAGCAACAGAGAGAAGGTTCCTTTCCTCCACAGTTAGCTCCTCGACATCAACTGTCTTTGCAACATTCTCCATAAACTCAACCATTTCCTCATAACGTTCAGCCTGCTCCGCCAACTTGGCCATGTATACATTTTCCTCGCGAGATGAGTCAGTGGGCGACATCGTAGCTGTATTAATCTGTTGTGAAATTTTGCAAGGTAATTAAATAAGTTCCACTCGGTAAAACTGAAGATAATATAATTGTTTCATTGATCTCATCCTTTAACTTTCAAAAAATATGGACCATATCTCATGTTCATCACACTGAAATTTCGAATATATGTCCGCAGAAATTTTTGCAGCTTAGTTAAAAATAACTGGACATCTTCAGAACCTATAAATACACATCCTGACCTATGCCAAAAAATTTGGAACTTAATGCAATTTATCCAAACGTACTCTCCTTTCAATCACTTTTTCAAGATCTTAATCATTAGTTCCTTTTGTTTATCAAACTTTCTCAGAATCATTCCTTCTCTGACAATAGAATTAAAACCTTCGAAAAAGCATGCTGCACTTTAAATCTTTAATGGAACCTTAAGTCAACCAAGTCGTTACTTCTAATTCATTTAACTAAGATCTTCACATTTTCAAAGCTAATTACAGTCACATCTTTTTTATCTCAACATTTTCTCAGTACCCACGCATATCTAAACAAAAACAATCACAAATCAACCAATCAAATCAATTATAATATATAACTCAAATAGCAATTCCAAGCTGCTTTAAAATAAATCCCCTTTCCTCAGCCTCAATAACTAAAAAACCAAATTCAAAACAATCATTTTCATCGTTTCCAACATTTTCTCGCTAACCAAACAGATCAGAATAAATATAGCCATAAATATTTCAGTCAAGTCAAGCATCGTACAAACTACAAGTCTACGAATATCCACAACCAACTCGAAATAATTTTTAAAAAAAAAGTCAAATAACCAGTTTCTCTTGGTTTCCGTCATTTTCTCGGCAACCAAACATATTTCTTAAACAAAGTATCTACTAATCGATCAAATCTCAACAGATCGAACTATAATAATAATAAAACCAAGTCAAAATAACAAATAAACAACGGGTCCAACGAACAATTTCTCCAGATCTAACACAAAAGTCCAAAAACAAAAAACAAAAGATCTAAACCAGGTAACCCTAAATCTAACTGAACACAAATAGAAAGGAAGCAAATCGAAACGCACCGTTTAAGGAGGCTGTGAAGAAGATCGATGGATCGATTATGATATCCTTTTTCTGGACAAGAGAAAAGAAGTGAACTGAGGGGCGAAGGACGGGGGTAGTTAAATGAATAAATAAACGGAGTGAAGGAGGGAAGTGGTGGTGGGGGAAGAAGAGGTCCAATGGGAAGCTGACAGCTGTTAGATTTCAGAGATTCCGTGAAAGTTGATGCCGTAGCCGTCAGCCACGCTGGCGTTGACAGTCAACACAACGCACTCTCACGCACACGTTGGAGGCCACATCATTGTAAACCGTTTTGGTTGTTTACAGTTAACGAAAAGTCGAACGAGATTTACCCTTTTCTTTTTCTTTTCTTTTTTTAATCTTAATTTTCAAGGTGTTTTGCAAAATGGCCCGATTATGACACCTATGAACATTTTTAGATCAACTTACTATTTACTTGTAATTTTGACCCAAAAAAATTGACTTTTGACCGAAAACGATCCTTGGTGTTAAATTAAACTACATTCTCAATAAGGAATATAGTATGTATCTCAAATATAAAAATCAAATTTTTATCGTAATTTTATTGAATTAGGTTGAGTTAATGCACATAAAAATTTTAAAAATCAATTCAGACTAATTTACAAACATGTTTTAATTTATTTAAATATGTTTTAATGTACGTAGACGAAGAACATAAACAATGTAAGATAAAAAAAAAGATAGTAATTTTTTAGATAAATATAAATTTTTAATTTAAAAATAAAATAAATGACATGCTCTTAATGAATATCAATTATAAAAAATAAATATTAAATTATAGTTTGATAATTTTTTAAATTATTTTATAAAAATATTTTATAAGAATACTATTTTATACAAATTATAAATTATTTACGTATTATTAGATAATTATAATTAATTTTTTTATAATTAAAGGATAAATTTTATTATAATCATATTTATTTAATAGATTGATAGTAAAATATTTCCGTGTAAGATCTTTTTTTCTTTAAATATTTGTAAATGAGGGCATGCTAATGAATAATTAAAGTGAAGCATTACAATAAGTGCCATTATTTTTTTCTTTTGCTTTTTTCAAAACTCTAGACTTTAAAAATTATTATAATTTTATAATTTATATTTATAATAAAATATTAAAATATATTAAATAAATTATAAATAATACTTAAAATATAAACAAAAAATTTAAAATATATAGTTAATAATACTTAAATATATACAAAAATTTTAAAATATTAATACAAAAGTTGAAATATATGAACGGTAGATGTTCTCGTGATATTTTGATTAAAAAATAATTTAAGTTAAGAAATGATTAAAATATTTGTTGGGCTTTGTTTAAAAGAGAGGGTTCTTAGAAATTTACTTGAGGGTCTTCAGAATTGCTCATTTTATTGGGCTCAGGCCCAACTATATTGTAAATCAGGCCCGTAATAAGCCCAAACACTAAAGAATGCTTTCTCTAACTCTTACCCGCGGGTGAGAGAAATTGCGAAAGTAACCTTCGCATGATCGTATCTTCTTCCTCAGCAAAGGCTCAGTAGCCGCTGTTCCTTTTACACACAAATCGTCTTCATCTCTCAGCAACAAAGAATATCACTCTCATCGGAGAAATTGTAAATGGGATACGTACAGGAAGCACGTGAGAATCATGTGAAGAAGAAAGTGGAAGAAGGTATCGTTAATATGAATAACAATATTATTATGCTTAAACCCTAATAAACCCATGTTTGGTTATAAATCTATGTAATTTTTTTTTTGGAGGTTTGATGCTTAAAATGTGACAAGGGCTATGCTTATTTTATATATTTGTTAGCTCTAAGGAGCAAAATGAAGCAGAAGGCACTAAAGGAATGCGACCAGTACACGTCCAAGTATGCTCAATGTGCTGTTGGAAGAACGATTTCGATTGTGTGGCAATGTCGCAAACAAGCTAAAGAATTAAACGAGTGCCTTCATCAATAGTAAGTTCCATTTTCATGGGGGGAACTTATTCTTTTTTCTTCCTAAATACGTGTTCTTTCAGAGGAAGAAATGTTATTTGATCGTTAGCTGCATTAGGCTGCATTTGGTTTTGCCTTTGGTATTGTTCAAAGCTCGTGTTTGTATCTAGTGTTTAAATTTAGCTGAAATAAACAAAAGCATTTTTGGGATAAAAGCTATTTGGATTTGTGTGCTTTCTTGAGGGGCATTTGATAGATACATTTCCTAGAAACGATACTTGGAGTGCTTTCTCTCTCTGGGAAAGTAAAAACAATACCTTAGCTCCAAAGTGCTTCTAAGAAAGCATAACCAAGCATTGCTTAATTTAAAATATTTCTGTAAAGTGATTGCTCTCAAGACTGGAATGTGAAACTTGTCTACATGTCAGATGGAGAATCTCAGTGTTATATCAGGCATTGGGCTAATGTGTCTTATTTATGAAGATATGGTGTGTGGTTGTTATGACAAATTAGTGTAAATTAACACACAATAAAGAGTCACTCATGTCCACCTTATGCTGTTGGCTGGGGAAATAATTTTGGATTTTGATAGGTTCCATTAGGGTAATCTTCACAGAGTAGTACACTCTAGTCTACTTATAAAATTTTCGCATTCACTATAAATTTACTCAACTGTTTGTGGAGTTCTTTGATTTTTTAATTAATGATTGAAGGTTTACTCTCCTCTTCCTAACTGCAAGGGGTTGAGTGGTAAAAGACCATTTGGCCAGGGCTACAAAATCCCTTGGAGACAGGGGCAAGGGGGCACCTATCAAGGGTATTCATTTATCATGAGTTTTCTAACTACCAAGTTTAGAATTGGTGAATGTAAAAAGGTTGTGCAACTTTTAGTTATCCTAAAGGAAAAAAAAAAGGCTCTTTCTCTAATTTTGTTCTATGAGCATCTTGTACATAGTTTAGAGGTGCTTCTATGGGTCTGTAAGTGCATTTTTTTTCTTTCATTTCTGCTGCAAATTGTTTTCTTGATGTAGAAGTCATCTAACATGAGTGCACGTGCTTAAATGAAGAAGTGAACTTGTCCTACCAGGTATAATTTCCTTGGTTAGTGGTTAGTGTAAAAGTGTTATTTACTTGCCTCTCTCCATTGTTTGTTTGAAACTGTGCATCCAAGTATGCGATTCATGGAAGCAATCAGGGCCCATTAGTTACTATTGCAAGCTATAGTATTTGCAACTTTGACATTATGATTATCTGTTATTTAATACATTTGTAAATTATTTAAGACACAGAAATTATAGAGAGTGTTTATTCGTTGGTGCATCATAACTGCTGTATTTATTCTTGTGAAGCTCGTCGTGAGTTTTTGGTAGTATCTTTTAGATAGCTATAGTGGATGATGTCCAATTAATGATCCCAAGATGCTACAAAAATTGAAAAGTTGAAGGAAAGCTTAATGAAAAGCAATGGTTCTTTATTTTTGGCAACTGTATTGACGGAGAAGATGAAAGAAAAATGTTTAAAATATTACATGTTTTGTGGTGATTTTGGAGTGGTTATGTTGGTTATAGTGCTGCAATTTCATCACATTTATGACATTATGAGATAAACGAAAATTTTAGATGAAATTTGCTTTTGTTACTGCTGTTTCATATATATTTCTGCCAGTGCTCTATATTGAATATTTGGAGGACTATGTAAATTTACCTGCATGACTTGGTGTGTTAAAATAACTTGTTTTGTGTTTTGAAGCACAAATGATGCTGTCCTGGAAGAAATGAAGAAAGAATACATGCTTCAGCAAGAACGGAAAGAGGCTGCAAGAGTCTAACTCATGTTCTCATCCTTTCTGATGGTCCTCAATCAACAATCTAGCATACAATGTATCAAGTTTTTGTGATGGATGTCTGCACTGTGATTTGCACCTCTTGATTGCATGCCCACGAATACTATCTCTGGGTTCATGCATTTTACTTCACAACCGGGTTTAGTCTTCACAAATTTCTCAGTCTTTGTGTTCGAACCATGTTCTGCCTTGTGAAGGCAGCATTGCAGCGGGTGATTTTTATCCAATTTTAAATGAAATATTGAAAAACTATTTTTTCTTTAAAATTGGATTGTGTATGGCTTTACAACTAATAGGCAACAAGTTCAGCCTAGTCCATGCAGAATGTTGACAATGATCAGTTGAAATCAAGGATTATTGTTTAATAAAACTATGGTAATCGGTTGAAAATTAGCTGTTGTATGATTTCATTATTTGAACTTTGAAGACCACCTGTCAATCGACTCTTATGCTTAGCAGTCCAGGTGCGTGTGTATGTGTGTGAAATAACAGAGATAGTACCTTTGATGCCCAAATTTTAAGCCCAAAAAAAAAGAGAATAATGATATAAATGTAGAAAACTTGGCCAGAGTCAGTACCACACAACTAAATTAGTTCCTTCGTAATAAAACTGAACACAGCAAAAGGGGTATTGCCTCTAAACTTTTGGTGGGCAAGCCGGAGTTCACAATCGTCAGAACACTAACACCCTCTTGAACATTCCGTCATTCAATCCCACCCATAACACATCCCAACAGTACAAAAGAAAATCGCCAGATAACAAAACTAAACGTTGAAGCTAGTCAACAAACTAAGCTGGCTTCCGCATGTTACGACCAGCACGGATTACTTCATCCACCAATAGCAACTGGGATGCAATTACAGGTCTGCAAAATAGAGTGGCAATTTGTTGCTTAGTTACAAAGAAATCCAGTGCATACAACCAGGTGTGATAATAACCCTTTTCTTTCAAGGAAAAAAACTTCTAAAGTTTGGAAAGTTTTCAATGTGCAAGCTCAGACAGTCACCATCATGTTAGTTGAAGAGGTAAGATCACTTGACAAAAGGGCAGGTATCAGATGCTGAAAAAGTTAGAAGAGAGGAAGAAATACATAATTTTGAAGTTGTTAACAGTTTTCACATACCCAGAATTTATAATTTGGCGCTTCACAGAGTAGTTGTCAAAAATACCCTCCATTTGTGGGTCAATGGGATCTCCAGAGTGCAGGTTTAATCCCACAATATTGCCCCTATCATGCTCCCCCTGAATATCCAGAATGTATAACAGAGCTCATGTTAATTTCTCATTTTTCATCTTATAAAAGAAAAAAGATTAGAAAACTAGTGCAACAGATATAAACCTTCAAGGCAATGATCACATCTTGAGTGTCAAGCCCAGCATTCTCAGCAAGTGTCTTAGGCACCACAAGAAGGGCATCGGCAAAAGCTTCAACACCCAATTGAGCACGCTGTTCCATGTTGATTAACATCAGAAAATTTTGAAAAGTTCCAAGGTGTTTTATATAATTTTAAAGTATAAATAGCAGAAATTTACCCCTTGAACAGTTTTTTTCACTTCATTGATCAAGTATTGTCTGGCTGCAACTTCAAAAGCTCCTGCCCCCTGAAAAACAATTAGGAATCACTATTGAGAATTTATATGAAAAAGGAATCCTAAAATTTGTTGAGAAATTGGAACTATTAAAACCCAAGACAAAGTCCAAAGGGCAGCAAGCATCCACATTTCATGACCAGCTGAAATAAACATGAAATAACAGGTCTTTCTTAAAAGTCGCAATGGCTGAGCAATGAACAATGAATTCAGCTGAAGTCTGTCATCAAACTGCTTGCTATACTTCTTTTATTTTTATTTTTCCATATTTTTCCCCTAGAGACCCATATGACTTCATTATTCCTTCTTAAGGAGGATAGGAGAAAACAAATTGTGATGCTCATGAAAAATGAACCAGAATATCTTCAATTTCCATTTCATGACAGTGGGCTACTTATTAACTGCTAGAAATTTTCCCCATATGTCTTCATCATTCCTTCTTAAGGAGATAGGGAAAAACAGAATGTGCTACTTGTGAAAAATGATCCAGAACATCTTCAATATCCATTTCATGACAGTGGGCTACATATTAACTGTTAGAAGTTTTCCCTGCAAGTAATGTAACAAAGCCAAGTCTACAGTGTTGTTACAACCAATCTAGTCGGTGCTTCCTACTTGCCTTATAAACCCAAAACCAACCCATGTTTTACTGATTGTGGAATGTGACAATAAGCATGGTTCTTGCAAAGCAAAGATGAATTAATGAGTCAAAGCTTGTTCTCTATTCAGACATCTGAGAGATCTAAGGAATGTGAACATAAAATTTATCATGTTAATCAACTGTTTAATACAAATCAACACAAACTCAGAAAATAATAATGAATCAGAAATCATAACTTTCCCGGGAAGAAAACTGTGAACTAGTTTCCATAGAAGAATCTGAATTGTGAGAACTCACCAATACAACGGCTTCATCTTCAATAGTATTTTTCACTGCCCTCAACCCATCACGCACAGCATCCTTAATTTGGGCAATTGTATGGTCATTAGGTCCTACACCATTAAAGATGGCCATGAGGAATAAGAGACTACATAATACAAAAGGCTGGTGCACACCATACAGGCAGTTTTGATTTTTATATTTCATAGTTGAGTGTCTAAATTAGAACAGCAATAGTAAGCTTGCATAAATCATGTAAATTTTACAAATGCAGTGCATCTACCTTTAATCAGAATTGTACAAGAATGGGGATTCTTCACATTTTCCACAAATGTATACTTCTCTTCCCCTAGGACATGCTCATAGACAAGTCCAGCCCAACCAAGACAATCAGGAGTCAAATCATCAACAGAATTAACAGCTTCTCCTCCACAGGCTAAAACCAATCGCTCCATATTTCTTCTTTTTGCTCTTCTAAGAGCAATTATCTACAAAATCATCAAATGCAAATAATATAAGAGACATATGAGACAGAATAATTATAATACTAATGTCATTTTAATAATCAAAACTATAGCTATTGGCAGGCAAATCACAAGACATATCATTTAAGCCACAGTAACATTATCCAATAAAGAGATCGTGTAATAACAGCCATTTTATTCTTTTGAATTTCTGTTGTTATCAGGATGGGCAAGATATGCAATACATACAACCAGATCCATAAAAATAAAGTACCCAGACCTAATGTTATTGGTAGGGTGTATTCTGAAGCAAATATTGTAAGGATGGCCAAAACCAAACCATTTTTGAAAAATTCACGGGGCTGCTGTCTAACCAAAATAAAAGCAGACTAATTTGAATTAATGTTCAATTGACTGAATAACGGACAAGAAGAATTAGTATGTAAGAATTACCATTAGTTTGATACCAATAATGGCAGTAGTGTTAGTACCAAAAGGAATCATATATATTGCCAAGACATAGCTTCTTAACATATTGAAGAATACAACATCAATGCATAACTTACCCCTGCCCTCGCAAGGAGGTCAAGTGATGGAGGATCAATACCCTTTTGATTGATAACAACGAAGTTGTTGTCATTACCCGAACAAACCTGACCAGAAGCATAATTAATAATTCAGAAAAGACAACATATATAACTGCATGTTCTATAAACACTTTAGAGAATGATGCATCTGTAATTCTCTACCTTATTTTTCAGTTCAATAATCTTCATGACTCGTTCATCAACCTGGCGCCTTTCAGCTGCAACCATTGCCTCTCTTTGCTCTGCATTTGAGTAGAAAAAGCCTGCATTTATTTCACTAGCAAGTAAAGAGTCATTAGCTTCAGGATTCTGTAACCAATGTTGAGATTTACCTAAAAGCAAGAAGTGAAATGATTTTAAAAGAAGTTTATTGCAACCACTCAGGAAATAATTTTATATTCAGTCAGAAAACAAACTGAAACCAAATGTTCACTGAATTATTAAACAAATGATGCAAAAATTGGCCATGAACATAATAACGACTTTGAACCAATTTTAGGCCTTCTTTTCTCTGCTTGACAGGATAACACCATGAAACACTTAAACATTTCTCCAGAAATAAAACCAGGAAAAAAGGCATATGCAAGAAAAAGAAAGAGAGAGAATAATGCTTGACTCAGCAGCCCAAAAAAAAAATCAGCTAAACTATCAGAAACCTTACTATTATACTCAGCATTCATGAAAGGCAATTGAAAACGTAGAACACAAACGGAAATGTAAACGGGTGAAGGAGTACCTAGATCATATAAAAATGGAAAATGTACTCTCTAGCAATGTACCTTTTATCATACTCCAAGGAAACATTGCATGTCAAGATGTAACAATTCTCTGCTCTCCGTTTCATATCAGGATGCCTAGAACCATGATCAAGGACAAGACCCTCAACCTATAATCAATGAAAGTGAATTGAGCAACCGCAGGACAATAAAAAGCAAAAGAAAAGGAAAAATGAATCAGGATAAGAATGTCAAGGTTCATAGTCCATGATACATCCTGGGATACAATGAGGCAGGTTCAATGTGTAACAAAAAACTAATTCTATCAACTTCTTTATAAGATTGAAATGAACCTACAAGAAGATTTTATAAAACTAAGAGAGCTATAAGAACTCGCGGAATTAGAATAAGCTTTGACTCTTTTAAGTTTTTAGATCACCCAACCACCTAAGAATGATATTGAAATTAATGGCATGAGCAGGACCAAAATGCAACCAAAATTTTCCCATTCCACCATAATAACTTCAAAAAAATAATTAGCTGGGTAATCTAAATATTATACATTAAGATTTCAGAATAAGGCAATAAAATTCCATTAAACAGTCCTATAAAATATTCTTTACAAAGATTTTGAATCAAAGAGCATGCAAGCAAGAAGAAAACCAGCAACACAAATCAATAACAAAGAACTTCAACATACCAGACGTGTGTCGACATCAAACTTATGGCGCATGTGCATTAATTCCACCATAAAAAGATCAATAGCTTCCTCAGGTTTCCGAATGCAGAGCACCTGGCATATTCAATCATAGTTTTTTATCCAGAAAAATGCGAAATGTTTACCACAATGTAACAAATGACTAGATGAAGAAAGATGTTTGAAGAGGTATTGAGTGTACATCAAAACTGCAAAGTTCACTTACCGCATTAACAACTATGTCGGTCAACTGATCTGCCAATGATTCGTATAGCTGAAAAAGTAAACACAATGCAAACATCAAACCATAAATAGTAGAAAACTAAGAAGGACAAAACCAAAAAAAATATGTAGCAACAACTACAAAATACCTTCGTTCTTAGAGTAGTTCTTGCAACCATTTTGAGTATCTCTTTATCAGGCTCATCACCCATTACAACAGGAGTCTTAAACTTTTCAAGAAACTGGAGAGTAGCTCTTTTGGCAATCTCTAACCCATCAACCAAAACACGTGGATGCATGCCTAAAAAAAATGAGACCATGCATTAAATTGATGATACTGATCCTTATTCTAATGCAAAACAAAAATTCCAATTAATTTATAGAAGGCACGAACTAATATTTTGAAAAGGTGTCAAGTAACTTGACAACCCTTATGGAACTGATATATCTGGAACTGCTAACCTTCGTCAATGTAACGTTCTGATTGTTTCATGAGCTCGCCAATAAAAATAACTGTGGAAGTCGTGCCATCTCCACTAATATCATCTTGAGCAACAGCTGTCCTTGCAATCATGATAGCAGTTGGGTTTTGGATTTGCTGCATGGGTCGCCAAAACATTAACCAAGGAAACACTATCCACAGGACAGTTAAAAGTTTACACCATGCAAATGCTCATACAAGGAAAACAGGTTTGCTGCAATCCAGCATCCATAAAATCTCCATTTTCTACAATATTTCTATTTAAAACCATTGCCAAAACCAAAGGTATATCGGTTATAATCTTCATCCAGGGTACAAAGACAAGTTAGAGCTAAGTAGACAGAGGAACAGGTGCATTCAACAAACCACTTCAATACTTATCATATGTTCCCAATCATGTATATCTTATATTTAACAAAACCCTTTTCACTGTATAGTTAACTCCCATTTTGAATTTTAATACCCATTTGATTTCCCACATAAAAGCCCACTAATTCAATGCACCATCAACAGTTACTTCAACAAAAACAGATCCTCATTCACTAACCAACAACATATTATAAATTATACATATTACAATATAACTTGTAGATGCCAAATAAATGGAAAGATCTAGGGGTTTTTTTTTCAAGAACAAAGTTTAAATAAAAAAGAGAACTAACCATTTCTTTCAAGAGCGTGTTACCATCTTTAGTGAGTTTGATGTCTCCGGCACCACCCACAAGCCTGGAAACGAGTGAAAATCTCAGTAAAATATGAAAAATGAAAAATGAAAAACAAATTTAAAAATTTAAAAGGAAAAATAATAACATACATTTTGATAGTGCCTTTGGGGCCGAGATTCGTCTTGAGAACGTCTTGTAGGCCCTTAGCGGCGTTGATATTCATGTGAAGTGCTGCCGATTTGTTCAGCACTTCGGCGTTTGGATTCAAAACTCGCAGCGACATCTTCGGTTTCTCTTCCTTTCTTCTTCTGTTTTAGTTCGTTGAACGAAAGAAAGTTCCCTCCTCACTGGTTAGCTAGAAAGTAAAGCCTCTGTTCGTCAACTGCAACTGAGACTAGCGGCCAGCGAGGTTTTTAGGTCTTTCTCGAACTTCGTTTTTCAAATTGAATGAAACGCATCGTTTTACTGTTAGAAACCACGCTGTCGATTCATCATTTACGCAATTTATGCTGAAAAATATCATTCAAGTCCCCCATTTTTACCTTATGTGCACACAAGTGTCAAACGTTTCAACATTCACTACACAAGTCCAGATGACATGTTTAGCCTAATACAAAATTAAACTTCTAACAAATACAACAAATGCTTGTTTATTTCTTCGTGTGAAGTTGAGTTTCACTGATTCATATGTTCTAAAGATTTTACTTTTTAACTTATCATAAAAAAATTTGGTAATAATATCTTAATATATTATTTGATGATTCTACGTATTTTCTTTGAAATTTTTATACAATCTTAAATTATAAATATTACAATACAAAGAATTTATTTAAAATTTTAGTATTTATATTATATTTTAAATATAAAATTAAAAAATATTTAATAATATTAATTTTTATTAAGATTCACTCAATTTTTTTTAATTTTTACTATTTAATACTTTTATTTACATACCAAACAAAAGTCTAAACATTGCAGCTAACAAATTCTGTCTTGCATGGCTCGGCCAAATGGGTATCGGGTAGATGCAGGCTCATGTAGCGAATTCTTAGTAGCACCAAAGGCCAGACACCTAGCAGAATTTGTTCCAGTATATGCTCAATCCAATAATTGTGAGCAGCAAGTGTCATGCTTGTGGACGATCGTATCTATGAAAAAGCAATATTACTGACGTATATGAATGTGTTTTCAGCCTCTAGAAACATTTTGTTTCACTTGCTAGCTTGTTGACAGTGGTAATACATGTTACTCACAATTGTGATCTATCAATTGATAATTTCATTAATCTCCCAATGAATTTCCAAACCCCAGATGGAAAAATGAGACAGTATTCTTTGTTATATGTATGTTTGACAGCATATGGCATGGAGATGTCTCGAAGAATGAAAATGTGCAGGCAACTATAAATGGAAGTTAATTTCTATGGTGACTGCAAATTGTGATCCACGTCAACAACTGTTACAAAAAATTTCAAACAATAATAATTATAATCAAGGAAAGAAAGCAAAAGAATAATCGTTGGTTGGGTTGGGGTCCAAGAAGATAAAGCCACGTCCAAACATGCGTGATTGCTGATTAATTTGTGTATATATAACTCTGCCTTTTGGTGAAGCAGAAGCAAGTGCCGTATGCATGATTTCTGTGCTTAAATTAAGCTGAAGTGTCTTTCAGGTATCTATCTAGCAACTACACAAGAAGAAAAATTAATGGTTCAAAACATTTGATATATTTATAAATATCATAAATTTGACTAAATGACCAAAGATTTTATTCGAGGCATAGCTCTATCTCGCACACATTTGTGCCGATGCAGTTGCATCCATGGAGTTGGTCAAAAAGACAGAGAAGAAAGCTAGCTAGAAGAGAATATAGTGTTGTAAAGGAATAAAGATAGATAGCGCAATCCCATTTGGATCTTGATGATGCACATGGCCTTGGGGCTCAGAAAGACTTCTTTCATCAGGATGGAAGGAATCTGAAACTTTTACCCTAGTGGGGTTTTAGCTTTTAAGTGAAATGAATATGATCCATCATTTATAAATACAGCAACTTTACCTAAAGAAAGCTAGTTTTAAGATATATATATAAGCTTGTTTGAGGTATATATTTGGGTGAATGAATTCCAATGGACTGATGGAATTTGGAAGTAATTAAACTATGTGCTTAAGTAATTCTTCGATATTATATTTCCTATGAAATCTTCCAAGATTTTCTTCCTGGGACCTCCGAATATTGCCGACTTTAGAAGCATGCATGCATGCAGGCAGGCTGCAAGATTGAACCGTCAAACAATTCTCCGACTGGTAAAAATAATAATTTTAGGCCGAGATACACCAAGAGTTAGGTCAAAATTCAGTAGGGGTGATTGGCTAGCTTTGAAACTGCTGGTTATTTACATGATTCAAAGTTAAATGAAAAGCAGTGCATGCATGCAGATATTATTCAAAATACTGTAGCATATACTGAAATCTTCTAATAAACCTGGTTGATCCAAATGAAATAAAAAATGAGAGAGAGAAAGCAATCAGCGTCATTAAGGCATTTAATTAGCCACCCCCAACAAGGTGTAATTAATCTTGGGTTACACAAGTGGGTTGATTTGGTCACATCGATAATTCCATGTAAGGAAATAATTCTGAATGAATTCCTTTCCCTTTACGTTGTGCAAGGAAATATATGATTCAATTCATTATGTCTTGAGTAAAGTGATAAGAATCTTGTGTTCAACACATCAAAATGGCCAGATATATCATAATGGAATCCCTATAACTGTGACAAAATGTCTGTTCAAAGTTAGCAAAAGCTCCATTCGTTAAAGGATTCATTTATCCTTGCACTGAAAAAGCTTCATTTGTTAAAGGATTATTTGCCTTTCCCTTATCTTTCATTTAGAATTTCCTTTTTTCATCGGCACATTATTACATATTCAAAGATTTTGTATCATAAAATGTTCCAAATTTAGCCGAATCTCTTTTGAAAAATACTTACCGACAAAATCTAATTTATTGCCATACTACAAAAAGATATCATATCATATCATATGTATAGACAAAAAATAAGTGTTTTATCGAAAAGAAAAAATATTAAATTTATTTGAATGTTCTTTTTCTCCTTTCCACATTGCTCGTCATGTAGTTTGATTCCTTGGGTTGTCATATTTTTTGTTAATATTGCATTATACATTTTATATATGAGTAATACTAGATAAATAAAATTGAATCACGATATTGGTATCCTATTTAATACGTTGAATTAATAGATTGTTCTACTTAATTATATAATTATAATAAAATTAATAACTTTCAAGCACATATTAGTTTTTTAATTACACCATGATAGAACTCAAATCATGTGTAGGTGAATCTAAATTCATCATACAAGGCATTACACACTGTTGAAACGACATAAAAGTTATAAACAAATTCCATATCTTGAGCGAAAATGCTAAACCTATCTCATTTGCTATCCATTGACGTACGGTAGCATCAATATACGTTGTACGTGCAATACAGTCTGAGAAAATGATCTTCGTATATATGCTTTGCCTGTGGCAATCACAAATTAAAGAGATTTCCTCCGGCCAAAAAGATAAGGGAAAAAGATTGAACGAGAGAATCAAAATGCAAAAGAGAAGATACGATCGATGATAATATCTAAGAATAAAGTTGACAACATACCTCTCCATTTGCATTTGGAAGTTCAAATGTTAACATCAATTTTGAAACAATATGTCAAATGTAAAGGATAAGAATGGAAGCAAATTTGAGTTTTCTTAAATTTTTGGGACTCTAAACGAGATTTTAAATTAATATTAAACTAATTTTGAATCAAATTTTGAGGGCCGATCAAATCACTGGCGTCGCATGTCCTTAATACCATCTCTGGATAAGAAGCAATCCGGTGTCATTTGCATGGATAAGTTAAGATTGTGAACACAAACTCTATTTATGCTAATGTCATCTTGATCTTTTGTTACATTTTACACTGCCTTATCAATTCATATGGGTGAATTTGAATTCATAGTAGCACTTTTAGATTATTAGTCCATGCACGAATATAAAATTTATGATCTCTTCACAATTATTGCGTTTACTTCTTTAATTGTAAGAGAAATGGTGAATAGAATCGAGGAAAAGAAACGAAGAAAATCTGCCAAAGCAATGTATATTATTCCTAAGTTTCTTGGGTTGACTTATTGATTGTAGTTGCTTCTAAACATCGGTTCCAAGAATTGTATTCTTACTCCAAAGTCTAAACCATGCATGTCACTGTTATGAAACTTCTTTAGTTATCTGTACCAACATGGAGAAATATGGATGCAAAATAAGTACATGTCCTCGATTATCCCTTTATACCGGAATATCATATTCTTGACATGTTAATTCTCTCGTGATCATCTTTAATGGTATGCATATATGCTGATGTTGACATTTATATAATGTGAGTAAGATTTCTATTACATGGCTATCCATGTTAAAACGTGAAAAGCAACAAAAATGATTTAAAAGTTCTGTTTCGTATAAAAAACACTGTTACATATACAAAATCCCTTATGCAAATTCTTCTATATCCATGTATATGATCAACAGTGTGCGCAAAAAATCTTAAAATTTGACTTAAAATTAAAAGTTAAGTCCAGAACTTGTTATACATTATTGTAATAAAAACTACATTTTAAAAATTTGTTTAAAATTTTAAAACTCAATAGTATTTTATTATATAATTAAAAAAAATCGTCGATAAAATTTGTTACCACTTTAACATAATTAAGTTAGTGGGATATTAATGAAGTGAGAAAAATTTATTTATTAATACTGAATGAAAAAAAATTAAAAAAAGAGGTAAAATTTTTTTATTTAATATTAATAAATAAATTTTTCTCAATTTATTGATTGAATTATTCTACTGTATCAGTTATATTAACGTAATAATACTGTTTTACTAATCTTTGTTCGTGTAGTTACTGCAATAGCACATGATAAAATAAAAGAAAATAACTTTTAAAGATAAAATATTATTCCGAACGATTTTAAAAACAAACATCTATGAAACGATTCTTTGAAAATTTACCCGATAACAAAATATAGAAAAAGAAAATGATAAACGAAGATGACAAATGAGAATTTGAACCTGAAGATGAGAATCCACATGATGACATTGGAAGAGTTTAGTTGCCCAGTTGTCAGATAAAAAGAAGAGGAAGCTTCCTTATCTTTGAACCTTTTCTCTATTCTTTTCGTTTAATCTTCTATGTCATTCACTATATAAGGGACCTTTCAGTGTGATCACAACCATCCTAATTTCCAAAACCATTCCTAATAATAAATTTCCATCGTTGTATAAGAAGTAAAAAAATGGCTGCCATTTTCACTGATCCTAGGCTCAACCTTCAAGTTACAGGCAAGAGCAGTCGTGGAGTTTGCATTGAAGAAATTGAAGGGCTAATCAGAGTTTACAAAGACGGAAGTGTGGAAAGGCCTCCTGCCATTCCTCACGTCCCCTGCACAGCGGCATTAGACATTGGAGTCACAGCCAAAGATGTATTTATCGATCAATACACTAATTTATGGGCACGGATTTATGTTCCAAGCTGCTCTGCAGGCAAGCTGCCGTTGCTTGTTTACTTCCATGGCGGTGGATTTTGCATAGGCTCTGCGGCTTGGAGTTGTTATCATGTGTTCTTAGCCAATCTTGCTTCTAAAGCTGGCTGTGTGGTTATGTCTGTAAACTACCGTTTAGCCCCGGAAAATCGTCTACCTGCTGCTTACGAGGATGGCGTTAACTCCCTTATCTGGGTTAAACAGCAAGCTTTGAATGAATCTGGCGAACACAAATGGTGGACAAACAAGTGTAATTTGTCAAGCTTGTTCCTGGCTGGTGACAGTGCAGGTGCAAACATAGCTTACAATGCTGCCACCAGGGTTGCATCCGATAATACGGTTGTCAAGCCATTTTGCCTGAAGGGTATCGTGTTGATCCAGCCTTTCTTCGGAGGAGAAGCAAGAACTGTGTCCGAGAAGTACAGCACTCAGCCAGTCAATTCGGCGCTTACTCTGTCAACTTCTGATACCTATTGGCGACTATCACTTCCTATAGGGGCCAACAGAGACCATCCATGGTGCAATCCTGTGGCACATGGCGCAGCAAAGTTGCAGGAACTCAGACTTCCGCCCACCATGGTCTGCATATCAGAAACGGATATCCTTAAAGACAGGAACTTGGAGTTCTGCAAAACCTTGGCTAGTGCTGGTAAGAAAGTGGAAACAGTTGTTTACAAAGGAGTTGGGCATGCATTTCAAATTCTGCACAATTCTCAGTCTTCTCAAATTCGGATACAAGAAATGTTGTCTCATCTCAAGGCTTTCATGAACCCATAATCAATAGGAGTTCTTCATTTATGTAGTAGCTACTTAAGAATTAACGTGTTAGTATTGGAAAGTGGTTACTGTAATTGTTATTTGGTTTGCTTTATGCCTGTAATTTTACCTGTTTCTGCTCAAAATTAGCGTTGAATTTTCCTGGGGTGCAACGAGGAATTGCTTCCAGCTCAATAAAAAGCACTTTTCTTTTTCAGTACTTCTGCATAAACTGCTTAACTCAAAGGTTTTGACTCTATAAGACAGATTCTGATCCTCTTAGGGGAAATTCTCCAAGTTGCCAGATGATAAATTCAATGTCAACTACAAAACAGTGGCTTAGCTTTTTACCAGAAGGCAAGCATCACTTTTATGTAGATGATTCACAAAAGGGATGGACCATTTTCGATCAAGGGATCTTTAACCATTCCAGTCCTAATTTGGGTCCAAAGCAGCTGAAAATACTGTCCTTCAGAGGGAATGTGCCTTCTACCAAGCAACAAATTGCCATCCCATTGGACCACCTGGTATACCACATGTCGAAGGGTCATCTTATGGTGGGCTTTAAAGATGAAATAAATAAAAATATTCAAAGCATTATTCATCAATAATATTCAAAGCATTATTCATCTATGTATCTAATTTTTTGTCCGGTAAAAAGAAAATTAATGTTTTGTAGATGTTGATGAAATTATACCTCTTGTTGCATTTTCTTTTAATATAATTCTTTAGGATTTTGATGTTGGTGAGTAAAAAACTATTGCAAAAGCACTTGAAAGTTTGTTGAAGCACTTTTTTTTTTTTTTATTTCAATAAAGTTTCTTCAAAGAAGTACTTGTAAGAAGTATTTTTCTTAAGAAACATTCTCTTTGTTTGAAAATAGTACAGAAGAGAAAATATAAGTGAAAGAATATATTTAATTATTTATTAAAATATCATTTTAATCGAAAAAAATTATATAATTAGATATAAAAGATTTTGAAAAGAAAATTTCATTCAAACTTTTATTCGCATTAAGTATTTTTCTCTTATTATCACAATTAATTTTATGATTTTGTCCATTTGGTTAATTGGATGAGTGTATATATTACATGTATGTTTCACCTAATTTTTTTTTTATTAAATATGTGTGATGACTTTCTTAAAATATATCATTATACATCCTAAGAGTTTTTAATATTTACAGACGAGCACTAATTTATTAATATTATGGTTTTTAAAATAATTACTATATGCTAAAGAAATACAAAAGTTGTGTAGATAATTAATTAATCACTTAATAAATTATATTTTTAAAATGGACTAATTTACTTTAGTTAATATCATTTTTGTCTTTTAATCTGTTGTCTTTGATAGGGATGGATAACTTTGGTTTGAATCAATTTGGATTCAATGTACTATTCAATCTAAATTTGTTAATTTTGATTTAGATTAAACTAATCCAAATTAATAATAGAAAACAAACAGATCTAATTCAAATTTGTATTTGTCTATTAGGTTAAATTTAAATTAATTTGATTCAATTTAAGTTTAAACTAATAAAATAAATAAATAAATTTGATCAGTTTAATCGATTCAACTCAATTTGATTGAAATTAAACCTAATTCAAAAATTTTAAACTAACTTCAATTGATTTGAATTTGTTCACCCCAAATGTTTGAAGTTATAAATTTAATTTAATTAATTATTATAATAAAATAAAATTATTATTTATATAGATAATTATTTTTTTATTTGAACTAATATAATTAAACTAATGGTAAAATATTTATAATTGTTATATTTTTACTTAATTTTAAAAGTAAAATATTATTTAACATGTTATATTTTATTAACTATTTTATCTACCTATATTTAACAATTAGTGAATTTACAACACTTATTGGAAGGTTGATATTAAGAGATTATTATGGGCCTGTACATGCAAATGAAAAGTTTTTCAAGTATATGGTATTTTGAAACACTACAAGGACTTAATTGATAATAACCTAAACAAACCATGGCCCGACCCAATGCCAACCGAGATCCCACGGATCTATTCCCTGCAACTTCATAGTCGGATTGCACTCGCTGCTTAACACAGTTTCTCTAATAGCTTTAATTTTATTATTTTCACTGTTTCTCTTCAGCTTTGTTCTTCTTTTTCATCTGCGTAAACTGAAAAAAAGTTCCTTCGCGAATGGCGAGGAACTTCGTGAGAGAGAATGTTCCTCTCTCGCGATTCGGCGTTTTGGTGGCGCAGCTGGAATCCATAGTCGCGTCTGCATCGCAGCAATCCCCCGATCCTCTCCTCTGCTTCGATCTCCTCTCTGATCTCATCTCCGCCATCGACGAGGAGCCTAAGGTCACTGGATCTACGCGCCTTTTTAATCGCTACGTTTTGTTTCGAAAAGTTAAACTTGAATTCTAATGTTTACATTTGCATCGCACGTGTTTGATTTAGTTGAATATTTTGGCAACTGGTTACTTTCTTATTTGTTTCGCATTGTATTTGTTCTGCGTTTCTGCTGTACGCTGTGATTTGTGCCCAAAATGCAGTAGTTGAATTGTTACTTAATAGTCCTCTTCAGAGCTGCATTGCTTTGAAGTATCGAGTTCTTGTTCTCTGTGTATTCGGCTTTTTAGCTTGCTTTGGGAGAAGATTATTCCGCTGCTTGAGTTGTTTAGGTTCTGATATATTTGGCTTTGTTGTTGGCTTCATTTTGTGTTTATGTTTTTTCTTTCTCATTTTTTGCTGGAATTTTTTTGTACTCTTGATTTTCAATTGAATTTGTTGCTGAAGTAAAATATCTGGTTTTAAGTTTCTTTTAGGGTGAATTCAGGATATTCTTGTATTTGTTTCTCAGCGATGAAGAAAGTAATTTTATTGCCAAAGCTGTATATTGAAACCCTGATAGAGTAATAAATTAAAGGAGCTAAACTGATTTTTGTATTATTTGACAAAGAACATGATACTATAGCCAAAAATATGGGAAAATAACAGTAACCTTTATTGAGGTTTGGCCTGATTATGGGCAAACAGATGTTAGTTCCAGTGAGGCCACTTTCAACAGTCAAAAAATATTATTAGGCCAATCCCCAGTAGGTGTTTGTTATTTGTCCCCTAAATTACACCGCGAACTGCTGATAGAGTAGTAAATGAAGTTCACTCACTTACTATCTAATAAAGTGTTAGCTATATACAATAGCCTATCCTCTTGCGGCAAATGATATCTTTTAATGTTTGATTTGTAATTTCATGAATGGCAGGATTCAAGCTTCCAATTGTTTTTATATGTTTTATGGACTACATGTTTTTTTTTTTTTTTTTTTTTTTTTAATGTTTTTAAGGTTTTCATGCCACAGGTTATGTTTAAACATATGTTTTGGAATGTATGCTCTTTTGACAAGGCAAAATTTTGATATTTTATGTGAAAATTATTGATTTCAGGAATCTATTTTACTATGGCAAAGAAAATGTGAGGATGCATTGTACTCTCTTCTTATTCTTGGTGCTCGGAGGCCTGTCCGTCATCTGGCTTCAGTAGCAATGGGAAGAATAATATCAAAAGGGGACAATATTTCAATATATTCAAGAGTGAGCAGTCTTCAAGGGTTTCTATCGGATGGGAAGAGAAGCGAGCCTCAGAAAGTTGCTGGTTGGTCAAAAACATCACATCTTCTAGCTAGACACTTCCTTATATATTCCTATAGGGCAAACAAAATAAAAAAAAAATTCATTTTCCCCTTTTCTAGCTATTTTTCTAGAAACAAAGGTTCCGTTCAAATTTGTTTCTTTTTTTCTTTCTGCTATATTTTCTTCACCACCGCATGACACCAATTTGGCTACGATGAGACATTCTTTTTTAATTTCTTAACCATAGGTGGAGTTAATATTGAATCTCTTGATGAAATTGCACTATGTTTGCTGCATTTTGAAGTGGTTTTGCAGGGCTATTAAAAATGACATTATTGGCTTCTCTGCAATGGTGAAATCAATAAATAAAATAGACAAATATAATACTTTTAACTATTGAAGGTAAAGTTGTGGCATAATAGTAAAGTTTAAAAGATTTAGGGTTTTGAGTTCAGGACTGGGTAGGAAAGGAGATTTAGATTGGGGAGATTTGTTTGTTAATCAATTGCTCCAATTAGAATCTGAGAGAGTTTTATGCATCAAGTTGGGGAGTAGGATTCTTGTCCTTCCCTATCTTTATTCAAGTGCAAAACACTTATGCTGGTCTCAATTTATTAGTTTTTCTCCAAAAAGATGATAAAAATAAACAAATAAAAACGTTATTTTTAATGCAAGAAAAGATATCATAGGGCATAAATTGTTTGAGGATACTTGTCTTATATCTTTGATGCAAGTCTCTTCTAAGATGAGGTGGTATTTAAGGAAGGATATAATCTTAAAAGTGCTTTGGGGCATTACAAATATCCATTTTATTATCATTTACCTGAAGCAGTATGTGTATCCACACCTAAAATCTTAGAATATACCATTTGTTTTCTCATGTCGATGAGAATTTGTTGTAGAGGAAGAAAAGCAGTATGTTTATTGTCAATTGGTGTTCTATATATTAGATAAGGCGAAGTGGTAGATCATCTTTTGCTGCATTTGTTCAGTTTCAAAGTAGACTTCGTCCATGGTTTATTTTTATCTTTTGGAGTTTGCTGGTTAATGATTTGTGTACTGTTAGATTGTTAGCAACTGTGTAGGGGGTTAGTTTTTGATATAAAAGCATTTTGTTGGAAATGTTCCTTTTTTTTCCCTTTAAATTTTTTGGAGTATGTGGGAGAATAATTACTATTTTCAATTGTGAAGCATTCTATTATTGGGTTGAAAATACAGTTTTGAGGTGTACATTCTCCTTTATCGTCCTTTCTTTTTTCTTTCTAATAATTTAAATTTTTACTAATGTTGATTTCCTTGGATCAGTTTGGTTTGTTTGTCAGGTTTAAATAAGATCATCATTTTTTTTTAATAATCTTTTACCTTCATTCTCTTGAACCCCTTTTCTAGGATTTTCGATGCATTTCTTACCCAATACAAAGGGAGAGAAAAAAAATTGCTTACAAAACTGTAAAGTTGTGCCCAATCTATGTATTTGGTGTCACATGCATTTGTTTGGTATAAACATGATATTGCATTTTTATCATGTTATTGCATTTTGTTTAAAAGGCTGTCTACCTGCTTGAGTGGTTAACATGTAACTGAGAATTTGAATTGTTTTTTTTTATAGGTGCTGCACAATGTCTGGGAGAACTATATCGACATTTTGGTAGAAGAATTACTTCGGGTTTGCTTGAGACAACTATCATTGCAACCAAACTTATGAAGTTTAACGAGGTAGTTTCATTTGAAAAATAATTGCTAGTTCACTTCTTTTGTATCTCTTTTATGATATTTATAAAATTTTCATGTTTTCTGGACAAGAAATTCTATTGAAAAAATTGTTACATAAAAGAAAAACCAACAATAGTGACACTTATCTAACAATTTCTAAAATTTCCTTAATGAAAAGAATGGATATGCTTAGAGTTTGATGTCCGAATAGAGGCAAGGATATGTATGTTGTTTGATAAAACATTGCTATCTTTCTCCCTAACTTCATATCCTTTTATTTGTTTCCAAAAAAATACCTACAATATTTGCTGAAAATTTTGCAAAATGAAGGCTTTTCCTTTAAAGGCACAAGGATGCTTATAAGCAAAGAAGCATGTAGATAAGAAATTACTCAAGATAATTTAGCAGCTTGAAATAATTATTTGAAAGTTTTAGACCTATGGGAATATGAAGAAATAAATGAACAATGTATTTGTTGCCCTTTGACACATTGCACACTTGTTGTCCAAGTTAAAACTTGAACTTTGCCTAGCACTTTTGCCATTTGTATCTTACCAGTATGATCAAAGTACACGGACAAGGGATCATTCACAAGCAATTAAAAGAAGATTTTACATGAGAAACACCTAAGGATTCCCACATTCACATCCTCTTATCCTCCTTTCCTAGGTCAAGTGAAAATGATTAGGCCAACTAGAAAAGAGCAACAAACTATATTGATGTGTCATGTATAAAAGAGCAACACAGAATATTGATAATTTGTTTCTCCATTGTCTTATAGCTTTATAATTGCGGAATAATCCTTTTTGGACTGTAATATCGTCTTTTGTGATCTGGTGTTCCTATGTTTCATAATTCTAGAGAATATTTGTGCATTTGGGCATTTTTGTTTTGGTATTGTGGTGTTTCAACAACTTTTTTGTTTATATGGTTGGAAAGGAATAGAAGTATTTGTCATAAAGCTAGGAAGGAAGATGCTGCAAGGTGCATTTTCTTGCCTTTGGGCATTTTCTTAATTGAGTTTAAAGATATTTCATTTTTCTCTATTAAAGAGATTAGTGAAAGTTTAGTTAGATGAGTGTTGTTCTTTTTGGTTTTTCCTGCTATATTAATTTTCTTTGCAGGGACTTTTGGTCCCCTTATATCTTTCTTTCGAATAAAATTTCTTGTTTCTTATCAAATAAAAAACATATAAAAGAACAAGAAAAGAGCAGAAAGATAATTGGCTTACTTATCTGTTAGTTTCTTGGAAAACATCGGAGTTCCACCCCAAGATAAATAATTAAAAATCTACATTCCTTGACTGATATATAATGGGCTTAAGATAATTTCTATAAATGATAAGGAAGCTAAAGTAGCAAAATGACCCATATTTCCTCCAAAAAACAGAATCTTGCACTATCTCCAACAACCACTTTAGATTAGAAACAAACTTCTTATAACCTTGAATTATAAGTTGTCAAGGACTTCTACCTAAATTTCAGTTATGTACTTTGAAATACCATTCATTTTCTTGAAGGCCATCCCTGTGATGTCTGCATACCATGTGGAGTTACATTCCAAAGGAAATCTCCACAATCATATCTGCAGCCTAGTTTCTCATCCCAAGACTACCATTCTACCAATTTCCAAACCATTTTTATCTCTAGAAACCACTTTGTTGAATGATCCCAAAGAAATTGGTCATGCTCTTCTAGATTCTTCTTTGCCTCTTGAATCAATATTTTAATGAGTGATGTGCACTATGTAGGCAAACTAGACAAGACTAATTTCACCAAAGTAAGCTTCCTTCTTCTAGAGAAACAAGCTCTCTAAGCATTCCTATCTTGTTCAACTTTCTCCACCATCGGATTCTTGAACTCTGAAGTCCTTAGGTCATCTCCCAAAGGAAGATCCAAAATTTTAAAGGTTACTATCGATACAACAACAATACTATAGGCCAAGGACACTGTCTTACTTTTTGAAGAATTTAATATTTTTAATGCACTCTTTGACATATCCACCTTTGAATCCCTTTTCTTATTACTAATAGTTTGCTTAAAGATCCTTTTCTTTTTTGTCTATTAGGTAAGAATAATTTCTATCTTTCATTTCTTAATGTTTTAGTTGTTAAATCTCCTGCTGAAGTTTAGGCATTGATGTAGTACATGGCTTTCGTGCTGTGATTACCATTGAAATGATTGAGGCTAGAAGGTCTTTTAAGTTCTCTTCTGTACAATAGTAACTAAAGTTTTATATGGGTCACATGTCTATCTACAACTTCGTTCCCTATGTTCTCTGGCATGGTTGTTTGTTTCTTTGAATGTTGGGTTCCTGTGGAGATCCTTCAACACCGTACTGGAAGAGTGGAAAACAACATTTTGATTGTGGGCTATCCTTAGATGAGAACTTGTTGACTTAAGAATTGACTGATGTTAATGTGGCAAAGATGACTTAAGAATTGATTTGCCTTAATGTGGGATAGGTTGGCTTAATATTGATTGGTGTTGATATGGATAAGTTTCATCAATTTTGTTTTGTTGTTCAACTTTCTTCATATATTTCAAACTGCAGGAGTTTGTGAGACAAGAGGCTCTACTTTTGCTTCAAAATGCTTTGGAAGGTTCTGGTGGTAGTGCTGCTGCTTCAGCATATTCTGAGGCATTCCGTCTCATCATGCGTTTTGCCATTGGAGATAAATCATTTGTTGTCAGAATAGCTGCTGCACGTTGTCTGAAGGCTTTTGCCTATATTGGAGGACCAGGTCTAGGAGTTGGAGAACTTGATAATTCAGCCACTCATTGTGTCAAGGTAGTTATTCTTAGTTTGCATCTTGTTCCCAGTTGCTTTCTTTTCTTTTTATTTTTTAAAATGTTTTTCTCTCTTTCTCTTTCTATCTTGTTGATTTTAAATTTCCTAGGGGCTAATAATTGTCATTTCTTGTAGGCCCTTGAGGATCCTATATCATCTGTTCGGGATGCGTTTGCAGAAGCTTTGGGAGCATTACTTTCTCTTGGAATGAATCCTCAAGCTCAGGTAAATATTTGTCAGTTACCTGTGGCTTTTCTTTTTGATCTTTCGCCTAGTATCATGGTTTGTTTTTGTCACTCTTGCTAGGTTCAACCAAGGGGAAAAGGCCCTTTTCCTCCAGCTAAGAAACTAGAAGGTGGTTTGCAAAGGCATTTAGCTTTGCCCTTCGCTAGAGGTGTACTCTTGTTTTAACCACTGAGATATTTATTCCCAAAACTTTTGGCTTGTAATTTTTTTTTTTCATTTTCTGTAGTTTATTGTGATTGAAATTCATTCATTCTTTAGATTGAAATTTCAATTAACTAACATAATGTTCGTAGCACTTATTGTGTGCCTGCTTTTTTTTCTTAAAGTGTATAAGTTGAATTTGACAGGAAGCAACATTTTGGAAGAAGTCTCTTATGCTCTTATGTCAATAGAAAGCAATTTTGTTGTTGTGTTGGTGTGTGGTTAGGTACGCATGTAAGCGGTAGAACTCATATTTGAAGAAGGTGGAGGATCTAAATGCAGTAGCTTTTGACTTACCTCTGGCTTGAATTCTATATATAGAAAGTCCTTGCATGAAGGCTGCATGGGATTCCTGGTTCCCTAGCCCTAATATGTGGGTGTCACTTAATCTAATAGGAAGAATTGAACCATCTTTCACACTTTCTTGGAAATAATCTTTCTCTTGCTCAAAATAACTGTTACTCTTCTCATGTAGCAAATTCTTCTGTTAGTTGCTGACCTCAGATAGTTATAAAAACAGGGAAAGGAGTTTCTGTGCTACATTCCAAGGAATTTGTTTATGTTAATTACTAACTGGAATTATTTCTGAAATTAAAGTAATGCATACACCTGATAGTAGTGGAAAGACTTGTTTTGGTATGCAATTGAAGGAGTGAGATACTTTTGTGATATGTCTACATGTGTATACATACATTTGAATCTGAACATATACATTTCCATAGACATTCATGCATAAAAGTGTGTGTGGAGAATGCCCCAATCTCGAGAGCAGAACCATATTGAAATGGCATTTTGAGTTGTTGGCTATGTTGCACCTTGATCTGTTAGTGGATGCTGCGCTGCAAGCAGCAATGACGTGGCATAACAATATATTGTCTATTAATCTATTCTATTTCATGCAAGTTTTCATATGATTGCATGCAATACATCTGACAGATTATAGATGCTCTTGTCTTTATTTGTTTATGTGGAAAATGCTATGCATGCTTTATGGCATCCTATGGTTTCTCATTAATTGTTTACGTTGCAGCAATTGGTGCTCGGTCAAAGGCCATGCGAGTTAGTCTGACCTTATCTTGGATATACTTTTTACAGGTAGATACTGAAAATTATACTTTCTCCTTTTCTTTATACCTCATCCCTCTCCTTTCCTCCCCCCTTTTAGTGGTTATAATTGAGAGAAAATATATTCTAGCAGATAATATTTTAGCATTACAGCAAGCACTGGCATTTATCTGAAAATTTGCTGCCATTATTTCGGCATGTTGGGATGAAATTATATTATTTTGTTCCAGTTGAATTGCTTGAGACAAGAATGGTCTTGCTAAGCTGGTGTTTTTGCATGCTAATTGTTAGATTATGGCATGAGTTTGCTCAATTTTTAAAGTTTTGGACTGATGGAATATTCATTTATGCTCCTGGAAAATTCATTGTATTATCTTACCCTTTGTGCTTAAATTTCATAAAATTGATTCCTATGTTGTTTATTTATTTACTAACTGAGCTAGGTCTGATATCTGTTTTGCTGCTTCTTTTGTTTACCTTGATATTTGGACTACAATGGATATAACCAGTCAAATGAGTTATTTTTTTGCAGGCTATTCGTCTGAAGTATCTTTGTCCAGATGGTGAGCTTCAAGACTATGCTTTACCCATTATGGAAATGCTTCGTCTAGATACTTCTGTTGATGCCCATGCACTGGTACATACTTAATTGATTTGTAGCTTATGCCAATGTGCTTCTGTCTGTTGTGCTGATGACCAATGTATCTCTGCTTTTCAAAGGCTTGTGTTCTATATATCCTGCGGGTTGGTGTAACTGATCAGATGACAGAACCTACTCAAAGGAGCTTTTTGGTTTTTCTGGGAAAGCAGGTTTGCTATGCAACATAGGTGTCTCTAGTTGTATCAAATTGTCATTGTGCTCACTTTGTTTTTCTGCTGCCTGCTGAAATTTTTATTGAATACATTATGAAGCTGACCTTTTCTTGAAAATTGCAGCTTCAGTCACTTGATGCGAGTCCATCTATGAAGATTGCTGCACTATGCACCTTGTCATATACTCTGAAAACACTAGGAGAGGTGTGTTTTGACTTAAATGTGATCAGTTTTGTTGGAATTTTATATGATGATATGGTTTTAGATTGAATAAAGATGATAGGGCTGTGGATATCACTTGTTACTAAACCTTTGTGATCAATTTGATTGATAAAATTAGTTGGAACATGCGATAGTTGTTCTTAGAAAATGTTGCACAAACTCCTTTGGACACCTTTGAGTTGGGTTTAAAGAACATAAAGAAGGCTGTGATAGAAAGTGAAGGACATAGTGTATTGGAGAAGACTGTGGTTCTTTGGAAGATTCTCTGGGCTAGTTGTTAAAGTTCATTGAAGATGCCGTATATCAGAAGTGTACAAGGTAGATAAGATTAAGTGGGCTGGACCAGGTTATTATGACTCATTACTTATGGATAATACTTTTGTATTTGGGAAAGGAATCAAAGCAAAAACCCATTGAAAATGCACTGTTTCCACAGTATTTTGGGTGATTGACAAGAAAAAAAACATATTTTTAAGGAAAAAAGAGAGTACAACATTGATGGGTTGTGGGATAGAGTTTGTCATTGACTTCACTTTGGACTTCAGTCTTCAATGAGTTCCAAGATTCCTCCTTTTTCTTTGTCGAACTAAATTGGAATTTGTTTTCAGACAATGGATGGGCTAGTCTAGCTTTGTCTGCAGGTGGTTTGATATTCATTGCAAGAAGATTGGGAGAAAATATAATGAAAATTGAATTACTTCTTCTTTCTTAATGATATTTCTGCTTGTTTCCCATCTAAGAAGATTGGGAGAAAATATAATTTATGTCTGTGCATCTGTGTATGCACAGATTCTATAATTGGCTAATACAGTGGTTGACTTCTTATTCATTTGCAGGTCCCATCTGAATTCAAGGATGTGCTTGATAGCACAGTTGTTGCAGCTGTGTCTCATTCTTCACAACTTGTAAGATCTAGATTGTGTCTCTTTCATTAAGTTTCTTTTGTTGGTTGAGTTTAGAAATATCACTTTTTCACTGCTGAAACTTGTGCCCAAAACTGGTGGGAAGAAAAGAAATAGATAATGAAAATTGGCATGTAGGTGTGGCCGTTAAAGTTAAATTAGGTGTTCCCATCCGTTACTTTGTTATGGCCTCTATTTACTTTGAATTGGAATTCACAATATCATAGATTCTACAGTTTATGCAATATAATAGTTGAGTGTTTCTGCGGTGTAATGGTCTCAAATAGAATCATGGCGTGTCAGTCTGGCGTGTTTCTTCTAGCAAGTATAAATAGCTTAATTTTTGCAGAAAGAAGCAACGGTATCAAAATTTTCCATCTTTGTGATGTGGCAAATTTAATTTTCTACATACCATTTGGATTCTGTCATTTATCGAGCTATTGCTGCACCGCTTGTGCTTTTTCGTAGGGCTGCCTGGTTGGACCAAAGTCCAGATGGTCCTGTTCATGCTCTATGGTTCCCTTATTTTTTTGATTTGGAAGTGTGTGGTCTCCTTTTATGAGTTAATCCTCTGGCTCTGGTAGTTGGTCAAACTATTTGCTTCAAATACCCCACTTTTATTTTATTTTGTGTCACCTTCAACTTCCAATTTGGTTATACAAATGTTTTAAAGAGATTTTGGGGATTTGGAAATTGTAAAGTGCAGTTTCTGCTGGGAAACTACTATGACATTCATCCCTTGTTTTTGAAAATTGGCTGATCCATGACTTTGATATTGATGCCAAGTTTATCCATTACAACTAAATTTTATTGTATATGCTTGAGATAACATAAATGATATCCCAGCTCCTCTTTGCCCCTAACATAGTCTGCCACATCTGCGACCTTCGTGTTCTTATTAGTACAATTTTTGGTTGTAAATGAAATGTCTATTGGAAACTTATGGCTAGGTACGCATTGAGGCTGCTTTGACACTGCGTGCGTTGGCTGAAGTTGATCCAACCTGTGTTGGTGGGTTGATTTCTTTTGGGGTGACAACATTAAATGCTTTAAGAGAAAATGTTGCATTTGAAAAGGTAAAGTGTTAATTCTCTTAATGTGACTTGTTATTCATATTATTTTGCTTGCTTCATTATCCTTTTTAAATCCTTTTATTATTCTAAATAAAAATGAGTTGCATCTTGGTTTAATTGTAATTTTAAAAAATGTTAGCATATATACGTTGTTGTTTTGTACTAGTGCTTAGTATAAGGATCCTAGTTTGATGAGCTTAGCAATTACCTTTTCTGAGGCTTGTTTTTGTCTATGTTTCCAAAAAATGGGTGAAAAGGAGTTGGGTGGGTGTTCTATAGAAATGGACTCGTAAAATGCAAGAAATGGCATATACTTTTAGTTATAAAGTAGAAAACAACTTTTACTCGTTTTTGTTAAAAAGCAAAGCTGGAAAATAATCTTCAAAACATAAAAACAAACATCTTGATTCTTCTTTTCTTCTTTCTTCATTTCTTCTTCTTATCAGACTGGATGAAATCAGAAAACAAAAAGAGAATCAGACCAGTCCTTACCAGAACCAGCCTTTCTTCTTGTACTACTATTTTTTCAGAATCACTAATTATTCTTCATTTCTTCTCTTCTTCAACTCTCTTTCTATTTTTAATTTTCTTCTTAATCAGTGTAGATCTAACTGATTATCCTGGGTGCATTCGTTTGTATCTGCTTGTAATTATATAGATGTGCTTTGTGTTGGCCAGATGATTTTATGAATGTTTAGGCTGTTGGTTACTAGTGGCATGCTGCTGTTGTTTAATTTGTGGAGGAATTTGCTATTGATAGTCGCTTGTTACTCTAAATACATTTTTGTTGGTATTGGCGAAATGAATTAAAAGTTTCATGCTATATTGGAGTGCTGAAGCTTTCAATCTTGTAATTCCGCAGACTACATTCATGGGCTACAGTGATTTCACATATGAGAAATGAGGAGACAATATTTACTGAGAACCAGAACCTTAGCATACTTGTTTTCGTTGCCTGCTTATGCAACAAAGCAACTACTAGCAATTCAAAGAAATGACTGACTTGCTATGCCATCAGCGTACAAAGAACATCGATAGGCAGCATGAATTACTTGGGTTTATATTACAGTTTAATTTGAATGATAAGACTTGAGGCATCAGGATGTAGCCAGTATAATCTTATACAATTGGTTAAACACAGGTCTAAACTACATGTTTGTTATAGTTTTTGTGTAATTGAACATAAAGAGATGAATGTAATTTTGAGGAGAAATGAGTGAATAATATTGAAGAATCGTGGCATAGAGTCTGTTTCTTTGCTTCACTTTGTGTTTCCAGTTTCTAAGGAGTTCCAAGATTCCTGGTTTTTCTTCATTCATCTCAACTGGGAGCAGTCTTGGGGTAAGGTTTTGAGGGCAGGTCCAGCCTTGTACAAGGTTGAATGGGTATACTTTGTAGAGCATAACACAGTTTTTGTTTCCTCTCTCTAGGGTTTTTTGCTTTCTTAGCGGACTACTGGTCCAATTACTGGGCTGATTCTTCATCTTTAATACAATTTTCAGTTTCTTATATAAAAAAAATAGAAAGAAAGAAAAAAAGAAAAGGGAGTTACTTGTTTGGTAAAGCCTATTTTTGAAAATAATTTTACCGAAGATGTATTCAAATTTTTTATTATTTTCAATCATGTCCAACATATGTAATTTCACTGTTTTCATTTTCAGAATACACTTTCAAAAAGCAATACCAGACACAGTTCTTAATCCTAAAAGCAAATCAAAATTATCATTTCCCTTTTTTAAAATTATAGCATTTGGAAAATCGTACCAAATGCATCATAGCTTTTTAGTCCACTTTTCCATCCTAATTATGCCTCCTGTTATATATAAATATATATATATATTTGGTGTGTGTGTGTGTTTTCTTTGATGTTATCCATATGGTCTTCCTCTCCCTATCAAGTCAGCCTCTTTCTCTTCCTAACTGAGGGCCTAGCATTTGTGTTACTGGTGCCAATTTTTTGCTTCTTGAACAGGTGCTCTAATTTTTATTATCTTTTCATTTGTTATGCTACAGTGCTTTATGCTGTGACAATGTGCTAAACTCATTTTCTGTTCAACTGTATTTAGCTGTAGGAATGTCACGGTGAAGCTTTCTAAGAGTTTGAAAGGATAGAGAGATTCATAGCATAATTAGATGAATAGGGACTGTGCTCTTAGGAGCCATAAGCCAGTAGGTTTGGCAGGTCTTACAAACTAATTTTGTATGACATTATGTAAAAGTGTATGCTTCAGTGATGTTCTAAGGAGATGCTGATTAGATGTAGAAGTAGAGTGAAATTGATTGAAAATAACATTTTAGGTATTTTGATTTTGTCATGGCTGCAGCCATGTTATGTTTCGGAGCCTTATCGTCAATGAATATGAACTTGTGTTATGTTTTAGCTTCTCCCGGGGGCTTTGTGGATGCATTTTCCCCTACTTTGCTATTCTCATTTAAGAACCAAATGGCATGTATGGGGAAAGTTTATTGTTGATAGACAGTGAGTTTGCATAACCTAGCTTCTTTTGATTTTACGTTTTTCCCCTATTATCCTATTTCTGCTCTTATCCATGGCGCTGCTGTGGTAGCAACTGGAATTTTTCTTTTAGCTCATCTTCTGCATTTCATAGTCATACTGTACATAATGAATCTAATATCTTTGATAGGTATATTTAAAACTTTTTTAGGAGCTACTTTAGCTCTTCCTTAAAATGATCTTAAGAGAGGTTTAGCTTATTCTACAACGTCTCAATTGGTTTATATGATGTCTGCTCTAGTTATGGGTCTTATTGGGCTGCTTTATTTCATTTGACTACTCATGCTTATTTGAAAGCCTTGTTTTTAGGATCTGGTCTATTATTATTTAATGGAAGCTATTGTCGTTTATATCTCAAAAAAGTGATTTAATTGAAAACAAAGAAATTGTTCTTGAATTGGTAGCGATCAGCATCTGCTAATTGAACTTGGCAGTCAGTACTCCTTTGGAATAAGCTTCCTATTTGGTTGATTGAGCTACTTCTAGTCGTAATCCTGGTGAATCTTGTTATCGATCAAAATTGTTATTATTTTTCCCGGAAGTGTGGTATATATCTTGCAAGAATTTTTTGAAAAATTCATAATAGTCATCTGGATGACTGGATAGATACCTTTCTCAGTTTTACAACCGATAAGATCAGTTCTGAGAAACATGATGTTCTATGCTAGTTGGAATTCTTCGATTGCTAATTTAAGAGTTCTTTTCCTTGCAAGATTAGGAATAGATTTTGCTTGTAAATAAACAATTCTTCTACTGACAAGTCAATAAGAGTTGAACAGCAGAAATTTGTTTGTTTCTTTCAATGTGGGGAATTTATAAAAGTGCATTCGGGTGAAACTTTTGGGAGCTCTAAGTGGGATTCTTTTGTTTTCTGCTTTTTTCTTATTCTCTTTCTTCAGCTTTTCTTTGATTCTCTGTGTTATTTTTGCATTACTTCCAGATATTCAATCCTAAAATTCTCATTCTACGATCTTAATTCCACCGTTTTCTATATTATTTGGTAACATCAAAAACATACCCACTTAGTGCTCACAGGCATCCTTAATACTCACTGTTCACTTTACTTCAGCCGGCTGAGCTGACTTTTGATGTAGAATAATTATAATAATCAAAATTGAGGATAGTCGTGTTTTATATTCTTTTTGAATGCTTGTTATCGGACTATTCATTGAAAAAACTGGTCTTATGAAATATGCTAACTATTTGATTGGTTTTTGTTTGTTGAGGATTTTTAAGTGTACCTTCCCATGCATGCGTTAACTGGAAAAAATATATGTTAAGTGTTTTTTTTTAATCATTGATAGGGAAGCAATTTGAAAGTGGAGCTTGATTCTTTGCATGGGCAGGCCGCAGTTTTAGCAGCATTAGTTTTTGTTTCTCCAAAATTACCTCTAGGTTACCCTGCCAGGTAATGATCTTCTGTGTGTTGTACTTTCAGTTCTTTTCTATATTCTTAATTTGTTATGCTCTTCCGGACCCTATGAAGAACTCACTACCTATGCTTTTCTATCTGTTCCCTGCAGTTACCAATTGGCAAGTTTTCATATGATTGTGATGTCCTAAATCACGTATTATTATTATTAGAATTCGTCTCATTAAAAATAAGAGTACAATTAAGGTAAACCAGGATTCCGTTAGAAGGAAACAACACCATGCAAATCTACCAAAAGGATGAAGAAATAGATATGAAAATGGTATTATTATTATTATTATTATTATTATTATTATTATTAGAATTTATCTCATTAAAAATAAGAGTACAATTAAGGTAAACCAGGATTCCATTAGAAGGAAACAACACCATACAAATCTACCAAAGGGACAAAGAAACAGATATGAAAATGGACATGATGGTCTAGCACTAAACATAGGATATTTTTCTAGATACGTTAAATGAGGTGAAATTATTGGAGTAAATGATCCCACCTAATTCAGTTCAAACCGATTAAGTGTCTTTGTATATTTTTCTTTAGGGATTCGAACTTTCTGAGGTTAGTGAGGAATGTGGTTTTGCACATCCTAATGAAATTTTTTGTTTAGTGGACCCATTAGACTAGTTGAACTTGATGATGAGACTGGGATTTTTGGATTATTATTAGTCATCTAAATCCCACCCTGCTATGGGTTTGAAATAGGGTCATTTTGCATTTTTGAGTGGTGATTTCCCACTCCAAACCTGCCTAGACTACCTTCTGGACTCCCTGAACACTCAAAATTGGGGTTGTCTTTGCATTTTTTTTCCCTTGAATGTAGATATTATGGTGACTTTTGAACTCTTAATTGTTCAATTTTAGGAATAAAGAGATGGTACTGGACGTCGAAACTTAAAGAAAATGGCGCCTGCTAATATATTTGATTTTAGCCTGTCTTACTTACATTTTAGTTTTATTCTCCTGACCATCGTTCCTTTTCATTTCCAAGTTCAACATATCAAATTAAATGTCTATACTATGTCTACTCTGTTATGCTAAACTGTAAGTGTCATCATGATATTGCACTCAGATTACCCACGTTGGTGCTTGAAGTTTCAAAGAAAATGTTAGTAGAATCCAGTCGGAGCACTCTTGTTGCAACAGTTGAGAAAGAAGCTGGATGGTTACTTTTATCATCACTTTTAGCTTCTATGCCAAAAGAGGTTTACAATCGTCACTTTATTGTTAATTTGGTGTCAACATTAGAAGTATATTAAGTTGCTATTTTTGGTGTATACAGGAGCTTGAAGACCAGGTTTTTGATATTCTTTCCTTATGGGCTACTCTTTTTAGTGGAAATGCAGAACATCTGATTAAGCAAAATGGAGATTTGATATCTAGGATATGGTAAGCCAGCTTATAATTACAGATCTTGAACTGGTATCTCTGACTTTGCAATTATTGTCATAGTAGGTGGGATCATCTCCATAGAACCACAAATTTTGGCTTGTTTTTTAATACTTGCTATAGTTTATGATTTAACCCATGGTTGTATTGGGTGGACTCAAACTATTTCAGAAAAAGTTAAATGTCATGTATCATATTAATGAAGTATCATTCTGATATATTTACAATGGTTTAGGAAAAGGAAAAAAAAAGAGGTATTCTAACTCTTGATTGAGCATATCTAATTGGCATGATTACCTGCCCCTAGTTGGGCAAGGCTGAGAGACGTATTTGATTTTTATAGTAATGGCTTTTTTTTGTTATGTTGTTTAGACATTGTTGAATAATTTATTTTCCCCAAAATATTTCAGGTTTCGAAAATTAAATATTTCAATCAATCTCTAAATGCAATGATGCTCTAATTTGATTGTTTCTTTTGTAAATGTTTTGTTCATGACAATTGTTGAACCACTAGCATCGTTCATTGCCATTCTGTGTTTCGGAGAGTCATTTTGCTGATTAGGTCAATATTATGATTTGTCCATTACACTGACTCACTACTCTTTTGGCAGAAAAATGATTAAAATAACAGCCTTCTCAGAGTGATGGGAAGTGCCTGCAACATCAGATGTTTTGTCCAGATGATTCAATAAGATTGACCCAATTAATTGTCTCTGATCTTGACTGTTTGGTTTATTTCAAAAAACAGAAATACCAAATTACAAGTTAATATCTGATTTTTTTGTTTTTGATGTCTGAAGATAACCTATTTCAGTTGGTGGTGTTCCATTATATCCTTGCTTTGTATTAGGTATATTTCGGTTTGTTAGCATAATGAATATAAAGGAACTTTTCAATTTAACAGCTGAGGATAGAATTGTTTTTGCCAATTACCTATGTGCTTTTTATGACATTGTATTATTATGTACGTGTCTACCTTTTTTTTTCTTAACTTTCATAATTTCATATCATTTTTGTGTCCTGTAATTTAGGGCCTTATATTCAATTATTCTTGTGCTAATTCGATGCTGCCAAATTGAATGTCCACATAAAAAAAGTCTTTTTTGATTGACCGTGTATATTTGATATACCTTTTTGTTTTGTAGTGTGTTGTCTACTGCAGTTGATGCTCTTACATCATTTGTAAGATGCTTTATATCTCCTGATGCTGCAAACAGTGGTATTCTAGTTCAACCAGTGATGGTATATCTGAGTAGGTATGATGACTCAGATCCTTTTGTCTTTCGATTCTATGTTGCTGTTCAGTTGCTTCTTTGCCATGCTTTTATTGGTGCAAGATCGTGTGTTTTTCTTTATAGTTTTAATTGTCATAGGAGTTCCCAATTACTAATGTGTCTTTGAAAGCAGGGCTTTGTCCTACATATCAACGATAGCAGCCAAAGAACTACCGAACATCAAACCTGACCTGGATGTATTCATAATTAGAACACTGATGGCTTATCAGTCGCTCCCTGATCCTATGGCATATAAAAGTGATCATTCCCAGCTTATTAAATTATGCACTTTACCATACAGGTAGGTTAGTTATACTCGTTCAGATTCCTGTTGTTATTGTAAACTTTTATCACCTTGTTTGGTGGTGAATATACTATAATAATCCTCTTTTATGTGGATAAATTTTTTTCCCCTTGAATGACTGAGGATTTATTTTATGTACCTTTTTCACTGGGTTCATCAAAAGGGAAGCTTCTACATCTGAAGAAAGCTCATGCTTGAGGTTGCTGCTAGACAAAAGGGATGCATGGTTGGGACCTTGGATTCCTGGCAGGTGTTTAGCTTTTCATTTCATAGCATTTAAGCTTTTGTCTAACATTATTGTACTATATATTCATTTCATATTTATGCTTTTCTCAAACATTGTTGTATTGTATATCTGTTGGTTTAGCTCTTCTACTCATTATCTTGCGACCTTGATATGTTGCATGTGCTACCATTTTTTAAATTGTTTAGTGTGTCTCCAATATTTACTTTCATATGAAAAGTTGAAGATATATTTATCTTTATTTTAATTGTTTTTACTTAGTGATTGGTTTGAGGATGAACTCCGTGCTTTTCAAGGTGGAAAAGATGGTCTTATGCCTTGTGTATGGGAGGATGAAGTTTCTAGTTTTCCGCAGGTGATTACTGTTTTCTCTTATTGGAATTTTTGTTTTAACTGCTAAAATTAAATGCTGAAACAAATGGTTCAATCTCATTACTTGTGGGCATGAGAATGGTTTAACAATTTTATTGATTTTGTCCTTTTCACTCTAAACAGAACTCTGCCCTCTCTCTCTATCTCTCTTTTCCAATAAAGTTTTAGATTTATGCTATTGGAATTCATGATAATACAATATAAGCAAGTACGTATATACTGTTGGAAAAGAAAAATTGACAAGATGTTAGTGGAGGAATGGAGTAAAATTTAAAAAATAAGGTTATGAAGACCATTTAATCTTTATAAAATTTCAAAAAGAGCTTCTCAGAGAAGTTCAATATTTGAGCTTCTCCCAATAGATGTAAAATAGTTTTTGACCCACTTCAGTTGCGTGAGAATGTGTATGTTGGAGCTTGAATACAGATTTTCAACTAACTAATACCATCTCTGGAGCAAATAGACTTTATTTTTAGTAATTTACTTATTCATAAAACTCAGTGAAGGATTTTGGTTTTTCTCCCAAAGTTGTGGATTTTGGTTTGTTCCTTAGTATCTTAATAATCACCGCTTTATTTATTATTTGCTTTTCTCTCTCTTCTTTTTTTTTTTAAATATTATTTTGCTGAGGAATGAATTTTATCTTGAAGCCGGAGACAATAAAGAAAACATTGGTGAACCAGATGCTTCTCTGCTTTGGAATCTTGTTTTCTTCTCAGGTTGGTTTTGCTATTGGTTTATTATTTGTTTATTATTGTTTACCGTAGAGTATAAACTGTGATGCCCAAATGTTGTTAACATAGCTTTGGTTATGACTTCCCAGGATAGAAGTGGGATGTTGTCGCTTCTTGGAATTATTGAGCAGTGTCTCAAAGCAGGAAAAAAGCAATCATGGCATGCAGCCAGTGTAACCAATATATGCGTTGGGTTACTTGCTGGGTTGAAGGTGCCTGCAATCGTTTTTGATATGCTTTGAACAATGCTGAGTGGGATTGAACAATATTCTTTTGTTTCCTATCCTAAAATAAATAAATCTGTGTGTTGAATCTATGCCTCAGGCATTGCTTAATTTACATGTTCAACCTTTGGGACCAGAGGTATTAAACTCAATTCAGGCTATTTTCCAGGTACTAAATCTGTGACTTGGCAACTAGCAGATCATATTATTGATAATAAGTTCTTTACCATACTGTCTTCTGTTTTCGTTCATTTTACCCTTTTAATTCACAGAGTATTCTGGCTGAAGGAGACATTTGTGCGTCACAACGTAGGGCATCATGTGAGGGTCTTGGTCTCTTAGCTCGCCTTGGAAATGATATATCTACTGCAAGGATGGTCAGTTGCATGTTTCTGATGTCTACGGATCTTTTGCCTGAAATTCTGCTTGTTTATTATTTCCATATTTATCTTTTTATATTTGTACATTTACTCATGGATTTGTATGTACGCATATAAACACGCACATATCATACATGTGAGTTTTATATTTTACTTTTACAAACATATATATGTGTGGTCATGTTCCTCTGTTTGGATTTTCAAAGCTGCCCATGACACAACATGTCCATTTAGAAAATGGTACTTGATTTTTGTTGATAATTGTACAGCTTGTTTGTTCTCTTATTTTTTTAAGGTCTTTGGTGGTATGATGTTAACATTTTTGGAATGGTGTTGGTAGCATTGCAAATGCTTGAGCATATTTTTCCTGAAGAAAACTTCAACTCACATATCATAACTGAATTCTTTGCTGTCAAATGCACCCTAATTTTAATTTGATATATCAAGAAGCTATATATTGAAGAGGTTGACCTGTTGTATTTGTCTACTCTGTTAAAGCTTGTAATATGTTGTTCCAATATCCAATTGGTAATCAGTATTAATTTTGATCTGTTTTCTCTGTGTCACACCTGCTATTTATGTTGATAAGTAGACTAGATTGCTGCTTGGTGACCTCACTGGGGTAACTGATGCAAATTATGCTGGATCAATTGCTCTTGCCCTTGGCTGCATTCATCGCAGGTATAATTTTTGTTCTTTTGTCTTGAATTATTTGCTGAAAAATAATAGTGGTGTTTTGGCTGTTCATTGGAGGTCAAGAAAAATTTTGAGTTGGCTATAGTTTTTTCCAATTTCAGTTATCTGGAAAAAGAAGTAGATAAGGGCAAAACTTATAGAAAACATTCAATCTTTAAGTGTAAGAGAGGTGGCAGTCTTAAGGGGCTAAATAGAACATCCAGCTGAAGAATGTTAAATTGTGTGTGATCCATAGTTTGGTTCTAAAATGTTATACCAAAGCATCCTATTACTCAAACAGTTTTCTGCAATCTCAGACTGCTACTAGCAGCCTGTACTATTCCTCTCTATCATCAACTTCAAAATGTTGGAATTTGAGATAAGAGCTTCAAGATATTGCTATTGCAACTGAATGTACCAGCTTGGAACTCGAGAAATTTTCCTCTTATAAGCAATTGAACTCAAAAACTTAATAAATAATGTCTCAGTAAGTTAGAAGACCATGAAAAACTTAAGTGATAAAGGCAATAAAGCAAAAATGTTGTGGAAATGTGTAATTTTAGCACTTGCACAATTTAGAATAATCTGTTCGTTGGTTCCAGTGGTTAAAACCATTCGACTCACCAGGAGGCCAGGGGGTTGAACACCTGTTGGAACATCTGACTGGAATAGGGTGTTGTAGTGGTCCCTAGTTTAGAACTTGATGAACTCCGAAGTCAATTGATTTCTCAATATCAGGAGGCCAAAAAAAAAAAAAAAAAGGAAAAAGAAGAAGAAGAAGCCAGTTATAGGCTATTTCTTTAAAGAAATTCTCTAAGTTGAAAACCATGCAATTTTGTTTCTAGTGAATTTAATTTCTTAAATCCTAATGGTGCTGGCTACCTTTCTGTTACTGCTCGTCACATTTTGTATTGCTATGTTGAAATTTGGAAAGGTTTGTTTGCTTGTATGATTGTCGATGGAGTTTTCTCATTTTAGATTTATTTAATGATGTTGCTTGTATTTTCCATTGTTAAACCACTTAAATACTATTATTTAGGTCCTTACGTTCAAGATTAAGCTTTTAAGTTAAGTGTAAATTCAACATTGTATTAGAGCTAGATTCGATCTCATAGTCTTATGTTCAAATCATGTGAACTTCAAAAATTATAATATAATTAATTGAATCCACATGACAAGCCCATTAAATAAAATCAGGCTTGTACATGAGTGGGAATATCAAACCACTTAAATATTATTGTCTGGGCCTTTATCTTCAAGTTTAATCATTTAGGTCAAGTTGTTATTTAATATTCATATTCCAAACAAATGGTTTTGTTTAGAATTATCTATCATAGTCTTTTTATAAAATTATCTGTCATAACTGCAGCGCAGGAGGAATGGCTTTATCAAGTTTAGTGCCTGTGACTGTGAGCTCGATCACTTTGCTGGCTAAAACTTCAATCCCAGGTTTGCAGACATGGTCTCTGCATGGACTTCTTTTGACCATTGAGGCTGCAGGGTTGGCTTTTGTATCTCATGTCCAGGTAATCAAATTATTGATTATTGCTGTGGCTTATCTATTGCATTCTTAACTGTCACACTGGATTACCATGCAGTACCTGTACAAATATCAATCCAGTTTGATATTCACCTAGCATGTTCAGATCAATGGAAGCTCCCAACTTTTCTACTTTGTAAAATTTTTTCCTGCATTTTGGTTTCCTACCTTAGGTTAGATACAAGCAAGTGTGGCTGGGTATATGTGGACTGGAAGAGCAATTCCTTAAAATACTGACAATAATAAATAGATTATTTTGATGTAGTAAACTAGGTTCAATTGAATCCCCTAAGGTACCTAAGCCTCTGAAATGATCAGAATGTTTTGGTATGAATAAGTGCAATTCGTTCAACAACACTGCCTCAAAGTCTATTTAGTAGCTTTGGCTAATTTTCATATTCAATAGAATCATTGATAGTTGGCTAATAAGTCAATTGGAATTTTAGTTGCCTTTTTTTGGAGAAATTTAATGGTTCAAACATGATTTGTAGTATCTTGAATCTAGAAACACTAATTTTGTCCTTAGGAAGACCTTTCCTTCTTTTTCTCCGCTGTGCTTTACATTTTCACAAGTAGAATACAAAAACTAATATAAAGCTCTCGTTTTTCATCCATCAGTGATGGGAGACAGCAATTACTTTTTTAATGGTCCTTTTAGCTTGCTCTGTTCTTTGTATAGGCTTTCTGGTTTCAGATTGGTAAACCTCTGGTTCGCTTCTCTTCTAAGGTTCCATTTTCTAAATTTGTTTCTTAAAAAAATAAAAATAAAAGTAAACTTAAAAAAAAAAAGACACTCAATATGATAGCTTCACCAATTATGGATGTTTGTGAAAAGAGATAACGATAAACAAGGTTTGGCCTCATTTCTGATTAAAGGATTTTGAACTCCTAATTAAAAAAATCTACGTAAGCTATAAAGACCCTTCTTTGGCGTACAACATTATGGGATTGTGGTGTCCATTGTTACTTTTCGGTTCTGCAATTATAGCAAACTACATTTTGGTATGTTTGTCATGTATAAATGGCAAATAAGTACCATGCATTTCTCAATGGTAATATGTTGTGGGAAATAAAATACATGATGAAGGTTCAAATGTGGTTAGATTTTGCCCCACTATTATTGAGAAGTTAATTGCCCTGTTGAATCATCAATGTCTGGTTTTGCCCTGTCTTGGTTGTTCACAGGCAACCCTTGGTCTTGCCATGGACATTCTATTGTCTGAGGAGAATGGATGGATTGACCTTCAGCAAGGAGTTGGACGCCTTATAAATGCCATTGTTGCTGTTCTTGGCCCTGAGCTTGCTCCAGGCAGCATTTTCTTCTCACGTTGCAAGGTACTTCTCTTGATAATGTAACGAATTATGTTTTGGCTTGCTCTGTACAAAAAACTGCTTAGAATTCTAAATAACTGTATGTGAACCAAACCACCTTAAGTTGTTGAACCAATACGCGGTATTCATGACAGTGGATTTGACATATGAATTTTCTGTTCAGTCTGTTGTAGCAGAGATTAGCTCCCGGCAAGAAACAGCGACTTTGCTCGAGTACGTTAACTTTTTTTTTTTATATAAATATTTTCTCATGCTTTTTTGGTTTTGATTATTGTTAGAGAATATAATATAACTACAGTTGAAGCTGCTTTTGTTGTTTCTTTTTCTTTTTCTCTCGCCTTTTTTTTAATCTCATTTATTTAATAGCCTATGTGCTCTGAATAGAAAATTTCCCCTCCCCTCGTCTTTTTTTTTTTTTTTCAATTTGTTTTTTTTATTTTTTGTGCACACCTGGTCCGCACTTGCAAATGCTCCACTTTTTTTTCTGTGTAATATGATTTCCAGTTTCTTATCAAAAAAATTTGACAACAACAATAAATTAATAGCCTGTGAATGTAACAGGAGCGTTCGTTTTACACAGCAGCTCGTTCTTTTTGCTCCGCAAGCTGTTTCTGTGCACTCCCATGTGCAAACTCTTCTTTCAACCTTATCGTCAAGACAGGTTTTGAAACTCTTGACTGATGATTCATGTTAGTGAACATATATTGTCAGATTCTTCCCCTTAATACAAACCATTTCTTCTTAAACAGCCAACTTTAAGGCATCTTGCTGTCTCTACTCTAAGACATCTCATTGAGAAAGACCCAGTGAGTTTAAACTTTGTGTTTCTTATTTCTATTGTTCCTTTTTTTTTTTCTCTGGACATCCTTTTAAAGTCGCTTCGCAGCTTGCTAGGTTCTTGTGCTGACAGTAATCCTTACAGGATGCTGTGATTGAAGAGCGAATAGAAGGCAACTTATTCCACACGCTGGATGAGGAAACTGACTCTGAGTATGTAAAAAATAGTTTGTACTTCTTGGCTTAGCTCTTTTCATTTTATGAACTCTAATATACAGACTGGGTAGCATGAATTCATTCTCTTCTTTGCTGTTTTTCTTTGAACTCTAAATTTGCTGTCACAAGCTGTAGCTGTTATTTACATCTTCTTTGGGGCAAGTAGTTTTAAAATCATTCTTTCTAGAAACAGTTACACCTCAAAGAAGATATTTTTGCATAGAAGATGGTCATTATGGCTTCAAATAATCCAGCACTTTGATTATATGATAAGAACTTCACAAGTGCACCAGTGCTGTTGTGATTTAGTTCCAAAATAGAAGAACATACTAATGTGGAGATAACCGTGGAGCTCCACCCTGTTGGATCATTTAGTCTATGGTGATCCAATTTGCCTGAACATAAGTAAACCGAAAATATTGTGTCATGACTTGAAAACTACTGTAATGTCTACTATAGAACTCCTGCATCGACAACGCTTCTGAAAATTTTTCAAGTCTGTTGGTGGATATGGGTGTTATTATTTTCTTCCTTTTGCTGCTGATGTTAGTCATTTTTTTGAATTGTATTGCTTGTCCAGGGTTAAAGTTGCATGGTTTAATTCTTCTTTTTGCATGCCTTTGTCGGTTCTGCTCTTTTAGCTGCTATTTTTAAACAAATGCCATTTGGTGCCTTGCTTACAGATCAACATGGGTGTGACTTGTTAGTTGTGTTATTTTCCTTGATGTGAGATTGTATCTTCTTTTGTAATGTGAAGATAATGTTGTAAAAATTAGATAAAGTAGATTTGGGGAGTCAGATGCTCAGTGTGCATATGAATGAGTAAGAGTGCATGTGAGAGAGATGATCAAGTGGTCTCTCATATACATGTAAATATTAAGGTTGTGCTGGTTTTGTTCTTCTAGGATTGGGAATCTTGTACGTACTACAATCATGCGATTGCTCTATGCATCATGCCCTTCATGTCCTTCTCATTGGATTTCGATATGTCGCAACATGGTGAGCTCCTTTTCTTGCAGACATATTTATTGCAGATGAAATGGTCTTCATGTCCTTTTCTTGTCATGTTCTTTTACAGAATGTTTTGTTTCTTATTGGTAGATGATAGCACTTACCATATCTGCATCGTCATCATTATGTTCCTGTCAAGATAGTAAAAGCTTTCATTTGTATGTTCAATCATGATGTTCAGGTAATTGAGCAGAGAACTTCTACATGAAGCTGATATTCCAGTCCTATAATTTAAAACATAATAACTTTTTATCTGTAAACAATTCTTCTATTTAACCAGACAACCAAAAGCACTCCCAGTATACAACAATTCCATAATGCAAACCCCCTTTTTAACCAGAAGCACTAAACTTCTCTATAAACATAGAAATAAACAGTAGATCATCAGTGATTCTGGCAATGGGAAATAATGTCAGGCACAATTTCTATGCTGCAGGGCAATGAAGAATAAGTGATCAATGTTTTGTGATTGCGATCTCTCACATATTTCTTGTAAGAGTGTAGATTTATTCAGTGAGTCTTTTTAGTGCTGAATAGAGGGAAGTGGTATGCTTGAGATGAAGATTATGTCAGCATTGTTTATTGATGTAAACAGAAGATTAGTGGGGTTTACTGTATTTGATGTCTCAAAGATAAGTTTACTTCAAACACCGTTCGAGTCAAGATGTCTTAAGGCAAAAAATCTGGAAAACCTTAAAAAACAGTAACTTGATGTGAATTTAAGAGAAAAACACTTGTAATTTTTTGCAAAAATTATTCCTGTCTACTACAAGTTGTCCTCTTTTAAAGTATTAGATTACAGCTGTTTTTTTAATTCTTTTCTAAGATGCCTCACAACTCTTGGGTTTTTTAGACCTCTTAACTAAGGTTACATAAAACAAAGTTCACCTTTTTACTTTCATTAATTACTACTAAATTAACTATTAATGCTTGCATCATTCTCTCCTTATTGGAAAAGCTCGTCCTTGAGTTTGGTGTTGTCAGTGACTTCTCCCATTTCCTCGCCATAGAATGGATACAAATCTAAGACATTGAACGTAGAATCAATACCCATGTGTTTTGGTAAGTCAACTTCATAAGCATTTTCTCCAATTTTCTTGATGACTTTGTATGGCCCAATCTTTCATTTACTTAACTTGGAATAGGTGCCGACTGGAAATCTTTCCTTGCATAGGAAAACCATCACCAGGTTTCCTTCTTCAAAGCTTTGTACACGTCTCCTTTGGTCTGCAAGCTTCTTGTACTTGGCATTTGATTCTTCAATCTTCAGTCTGATTTCTTCATGCAGCTCCTTGATTGTTAGCCATATTTTCTCCCTTGAAGTTGCTTTTTACTGTTTTTGGTAAAGAAACTAAATCATAAAAATGCATAGGCTGCTTCCCATAAACAATTTCAATAGGACTTTTTCCTGTGGTACGATTTTTAGAATAATTGTAAGCAAATTCTGCTTGTGCCACTACAGTCTGCCATTGTTTAGGATTGGTGCCAACAAGGCATCTCAAAAGATTTCCCAAGCTCCTATTAACAATTTCTGTCTGTCCATTTGTTTGAGGGTGATGAGAAGTACTGTACTACAGCTTAGTTCCAAGTTTCTTCCACAAAGTTCTCCAAAAATGTGAGAGAAGTTTGGAGTCTCGATTTGAACTGATTGACTTAGGAATCCCATGTAAACGCATGATCTCTCGAAAATATAGATTTGCTATATTTGAAGCATCCATAGTCTTTTTACAGCAGATAAAATGAGCCATTTTTGAGAATCTATCAACCACCACAAATATGGAATCCATTCCTCGCTAACTTCTAGGCAGCCTCACTATAAAATCCATGCTTACATCCTCCCAAGGTGCTGTTGGAACTAGTAGAGGTGTATATAAATTAGTATTCTGCACATTTTCTTTGGATTCTTGACATATTTGACATCTTTTAACAAATCTATATATGTCCCGCCGCATTTGAGGCCAGAAAAACTTTTGTTCTATCATAGCATACGTCTTGTCTTGTCCAAAATGTCCACCCAAGCCACCACCATGCATGTCATGAATTATTTTTTCCCTCAAAGAGCAATCTGGAACACAAAGTTGATTTCCCCTGAATAAGAAACCATCATGCAATAAATATTCTCCTGGCTGTCCGCCTACACAAGCACTCCAAATTGAGTTAAAGAAAGGGTCAGTAGAGTACAGGTCTTTAAAGGAATCAAAACCATCAACATTGATTGTCATATTGGTCAACATCAAAGTTCTCTGGCTAAGTGCATCAGCCACCTTGTTACTTGCTCCAGATTGATGCTTAATTACAAATGTAAATCACTGCAAGAAAGAAACCCATCTTGCATGTCTCCTATTCAATTTCTTTTGGCTGTTTAGATGCTTTAAGTCTTCATGATCTGAGTATAAAACAAATTCATGTTGTATTAGATAATGCTCCCAATGCCTAAGAGCTTGAACGATGGCATAAAACTCTTGATCATAAGTGCTGTATCTTGTTCTTGTGACATTTAGTTTTTTGCTGTAGAATGACACTGGTTTGCCTTCTTGACTTAGAACAGCCCCAATCCCAATTCCAGAAACATCACATTGCACTTCAAATGCCTTATCAAAGTTTCGAAGTGCTAAGACAGGTGCTGAACTGAGCATTCCTTTAATCTTCAAGAAGCTTTCTTGTGCCTTTTCTGTCCATTCAAACCTTCCTTTCTTCATGCAATTTGTTATAGGAGCAATTAGAGTGCTGAAATTTTTGATGAAACGCCTGTAAAATGAGGCTAAACCATGAAAACTGCGAACTTCTCCCACTGTTTTTGGTTTTGGCCAGCTTGTTATTGCTTCAACTTTGCTGCTATCAACCTTTATTCCTTCTGCACTGACAACATATCTCAAAAACAACAAAGAATCAGTGAAAAATCTACACTTCTTCATGTTGGCATAAAGCTTTTCCTTTTGCAAAACCTCCAATACTTTCCTTAGATGCTGTAAATGAGTCTCTTTGGATGGACTGTAGATTAGTATATCATCAAAATATACTACCACAAACTTCCCAATACAAGGTTTTAGAACTTGGTTCATCAAACGCATAAAGGTACTTGGTGCATTCAATAAACCAAACGGCATAACAGTCCATTCATAAAGCCCATCTTTAGTCTTGAATGCTGTCTTCCATTCATCCCCTTTGCAAATTCTGATTTGATGGTAGCAGCTTTTGAGATCAATTTTGGAGAAAAAAACTTGCCCCATGCAGCATATCCAGCATATCATCCAGCCTTGGAATAGGAAATCGATACCTAATTATTATTTTATTAACAGCTCGGCTATCAATGCAAAACCTCCATGTTCCATCTTTTTTTGGAGTCAAAAGATCTGGAACTGCACCAGGACTCATTGATTCCCTGATAAATCCTTTGTTCAGTAGTTCTTCAATCTATCTTTGAAGTTCTTCATGCTCTTTCGGAGGCATTCTGTTATGTGGCAGGTTAGGAAGGGCAGCTCCTGGTACAAGATCAATATGGTGCTGAATGCTTCTTTTGGGAGGCAATCCACTCGGCAATTCTACAGGAAATACCTCTGAAAACTCCTCAAGCAATGGCCTTACTTCAGTAGGGATACCTTGCTGTTTTTCCAGCACTTCTTTTGTTAACAACAAATATGCAACTCCACAAGATTCAAACTCATTTAGAAAGCTGCGAGTACTCAAATAAGACCGCTTATCCACCACCTTTGACTTGTTAAAATCTTCATCTTTCATTGGGGCAAGCACAACCTTGGCTCCATTTTTGTAGAATGCATAAACATTCTTTTCTCCATGATGAACAGTTTTGTTATCAAATTGCCATGGTCTTCCCAATAGCAAGTGGCAAGCTTCCATATCACACATAAAACCTTGTCTGAATAATTTTTCCCAATAGAAAATGGAACAAAACACTGCTGCATGACTTCTACTTCACCTCCTTTCTTGAACCAAGCTATGCAATACGGCCTTGGATGTGGTAACACCTCTAGGTTCAGCTTGGTCACCATTTCTTTAGAGACAAGATTCTCACAACTTCCCCCATCAATTATAAGATTGCACAACCTGCCATGTGATGAACATTTTGTTTTAAAAATATTATTTCTTCTCCAATCTCACTTTGATGCTTTCGGAGTCAACATGGTGCGCCGTATAACTAAATTAGGAAGATCTTGGTCCTCGTATGCAACCTCATCTTCTGTAAATTCCAGCAGCCCTCCCATTTGTTGAGATTCAATATTTGTCCCCTCAACATCAACATTCTCACTCTCTTCTTCATCAATCAACAAGTTGTTGGACTGTTTTCTGCAATCCAAAGATTTATGGCCCTTTTTTCCGCATTGGTAACAGATTATTCTTCGCCCAGTGAACTGATTTGATTGTTGCCACTTCCAGATGCATAATTTCTTGTTGCTGCATGACCTTGGCCTTGATTGCGACCTTGGTAATTTGTTGTTGGTTTAGGATTCTACATGCCACCAGCTGCTGCCACTAATTTTGGATTGATATCTTGACTTCGATTTTCACTTGATTGGCCTTGTCTCCTAGCACTTTGAACAGGGTAGTAGTTGGACCTCTTTTGTTGACTTTCAACCTTGATAACCAGCTGAACAATACTAGCTAGTGTCCAACAAGGTTGTAGTTCTATCAAATTTCTTATATTTGGCCTCAAACCCATCAAATAACGATTAGTAACCTACATTTCTGTTTCTGCCAACTGCACATGGGTTCTCATTTTGTAAAACTCATTAGTATACTCTTGTATAGAGTGAAGCCCTTGTTGAAGAGATTGGTATTGTTGAAATAAGATTCCTTCATAGTTTAAAGGAAGGAATTGCCTACGAACCAGCCACTTCATCTTTATCCAATCATGAATCTTGTCCTTGCCCAATTGAATCCTTGTCATCTGCACTTGTTCCCACCAAGAAGATGCATATCCCTTTAGTTTTATGGCCACCAAGTTCACCTTTTTGTTTTCTGGAAAATCAAAAAACTCAAAGATTCTTTTAACTTCATTCAGCCAATCTAAAACCTCTTCTGGTTGCTCATCTCCTGTGAAACTTGGAATGTCCACCTTAACATTTGGGTCTCGATCACGGTCTGTTGTATGTTTAAATGTAGGCCTTCTTTCAAAAGATCTAGCCCTTTCTTCTTCATTTGTAGAGTCATCTAAAACATGCTGAAAGCGCTCCATTGTAGTTTGATTTCTGAAATTTCTACGTTGGTATGTGTAAGTATGTTGCTCTCTTTGTCTCCCAACAGTAGGATTAGAAGGAACAAAAAGACCGGATTATTCTAATTTAGTGCAAAGTTGATTAATCTGTTACTGCAAGTTCATAAACTCCTCTCGTGTAGGGCCAGTTGCTGCATATGAGGATGATGCATTTACTTCTTCTCCTGTTCTAGCCATATATCTACAATAACAATGGGTCTGAAAAGGGCTCTGATACCACTTGATGTAAACAGAAAATCAGTAGGATTTACTGTATTTGATATATCAAAGATAAGTTTACTCCAAATACCGTTAGAGGCAAGATTTTTTAAGGCAAAAAATCTAGAAAACCTTAAAAATAGTAACTTCTTGTGAATTCAGGAGAAAAACACTTGTAATTTTCTGTAAAAATTAGTCCTGTTTACTGCAAGTTGTCCTCTTTTAAAGTACCAGATTACAGCAGTTTTTTTAATTCTTTCCTAGGATGTCTCACAACTCTTGGATTTTCTAGACCTCTTAATTAAGGTTATACAAAACAAAGTTGACCTTTTTACTTTCATTAATTACTACTAAATTAACTGTTAATGCTTGCATCATTTATACACTTTTGTTCCTGTGAAACTTGTCAGCTATTGATGATGAAAGTACATGATGTTGGACAAGTCATGAAGACTTAGAGTTTGACTTGGATTTCTTTGACCTTTTGTTTGGGAGTTATTCTAAGGCCTTCTGCTACTGTGTCTTGCAAGATAAATGGCATAAATTCCTTTAATGCAATTCCAAAACAGAGGTTTTCGTGTATATGTGCATGCATAACACTTTTCTAATTTTCTTAAGTAGTCATTGTCTACTAATTTTATTTGATGTGATGAAATGGAATATTTGAAATGCCCTAGCCGGACAATTAAAGGTTAATTGATGGAAATAAACATTTGTTTAGGTCCTTGCTATGTCATCAAGTGGGAATGCCGAGTTTAATAATTCAGAAAGTGATGCTGTCAATGGACCCAATGGTGAAGCTGGGTTGAATTTTGGAGATGATGGTGAAAACATGGTCTCAAGCTCTAAAGACATGCCAGTTCAAGGTTATGCATTTGAAGCATCCAGTGTTAAAACTAATAGAGACAAGCACCTCAGATATCGAACTAGAGTTTTTGCTGCTGAGTATGTGAGCGTGCTCTTTTCTCTGCATTTTTCTTATTTCAACTGTTGTCTTCATTCATATTACATGTCTTCAAGTCTTAATGACCTTTTGAAGCAGATTTGTTGATGTATCAAGTTAGAACATTTTATTTATTTCACCTATTTTTATCATCACATTATCTTGTTGTAGGTGTTTGAGTCATCTTCCGACTGCTGTGGGAAGTGATCCTGCTCATTTTGACCTCTTGTTGGCAAGGAAAAGACCTGCTAATATGCAGGGCACTTGCAATTGGCTAGTTCTCCACGTGCAAGAACTAATATCACTTGCTTATCAGGTGCTGACCATAAATAACTAGCATACTACTATATTGTTTTGAATTACTGCAAAGTTTTGAATGCGTATTAAATCTTCCTTTTGGTATATTATATCTTTCTAGATAAGTACAATCCAATTTGAGAACATGCGACCTATTGGCGTGGGGCTTCTGAGTATAATTATGGACAGGGTAAGTTGAGATAGTTTTACATATGTTTTTGAGTATCTTCATTGATGTATATTACTCCGTCGTTTGAGCTATACATAAGCATTATGTGTTACACCCGTCTTCCTTCATTTTCTTTTTTGGGATGTAAAACAAAAGGATTTATGGTTTTGTGTTATGCTGCCATGGTGATAACTAGTGACCATTCCAATTGAACTTGAGACACCAAATTGAATTATTTGTGAGGGACTCCCTTGCTGTGAGTCTCACTAAGTGATGGGGCAGATACACTGCTCTACTTGAAATAAAGTTGAAAGCAACCCAAAACATATGGCCATCTTACTCAAGTGAAGCACCAAGTCCTGTCCTTGTAGTTGATGTGCAAATGTTATGTCTAACAAAGAGTGAATGTGAAGAGATGTCATAATGATTGAGCCCCCCTCAGATGGAGGATTTAATTTAATTTCAAGTCAGTGTTGTTTCGCTCGCTCTTGGTTTCTCTTTCCCCTTTCTTTTTTGTGTTTCTTAATGCTGAAAGCTACTGCAGGCAATGACTTCCCTCTCAATTGTGGTTTTTGCCATTCTTATATTTTCCTACATCATGTGTCTCCTTTGTCAATATTTTATTTCATTTAACTTGGTGAAGCATTCCATTTGTTTTATATCAGTTTTTATTTGAACGTTAACAGAAATAATATAATGAATAGCAAAACATTTTTCTTTTTGCTTGATCCCATCCTTTCTCCACTACTAATAAATTAATTTAATATATACACACACATACTTTTGTGCAGGAATCTGTCCTCCCGTGATTTTTTATTGTCAATGTCCGCGTCAAAATCCAATACTTGGAACATGGTTGCTGGATCAATTTCAAATACTTTTCTTTATTTTAAGTTTCATTTCAATTATAGTTCTTTTCTTCGTTCTCCTTTTTTCTCTTTGGTTGGTAGGGCAGGGAAAGATGTTTCTTTTCTGTCTTCTTACCTCAAAAAGTGTTTTATTTATTGAAAGTATTGTCTTGGAGACATTTTGCATAAGTTATTCTTGTCAAACAAGGCCTCATGAACCAGCATCTGTTTGTGAATGTAGAATGAGTGTTCCAGGTTCCATGTGCCTCCTAATAAGTTGATTAACTTAAAAAAAATGACCTGCCTAGACCAACCTATATGTTGACACAGTCATTAATTATGTTATTGGTCCATACGCTTTGATGATATAGTTTATAGGTCCACACATTTATTGACACTGGTTTAACTCTTGTCCAAAATTTATATTTTTGAAATGACTTATCTTTTGAAATTTTTAGAATAAAAAAAATGAGGTTCACGCTTTTTCACTTTTTTTTTTCAACTATTATTTTTATGATATATGTTATTTTTAGTATCATCATAAAGGGTGGGAGTTGAAAAGCTTCACTTGGCCCATCTCTGGTCACCTTACTGCATGCATGGTGAATGATGATCTACGCTGGTTGGCCCATTTTCAGAGTATGTCATCTCTGGTCTAAAAGTTGAGAGGGTATTCCAAGGATACATGCATTAGGTTCTCTTTTTCTTTGAATTTGTAATTGTCACATGCTTTATACTTAGAGTTGGACTGCAATAGTTACTCAACATATACCTCTAATTGGCATCGAGCAAACTGAATATGTTGCAAAGCTTGAGTTAAATAATTCGGCTTGTAGATAGATTTTTGGATTATTTTGGACAATATAAGCACCTGACAACTATGGTATCATGTTCATAATTTACTACACTAAGAAGTACCTGTTTGTGGCATTTATGATGCCTTTTGCCATCTCTGATATGTTCTTCTCAAAGTTGTTAGATGGCATTTATTTATGAGAAAAGTAGTTTTTGTCCTTTCCTGTCTCTTCTTAATTTCATGGGGTAGTTATTATTTTCTTCCATAAATGCATCATTTCATATCATTATTTGATTTCTATATTGTAATTTTTTACAGTTTGAAATGGCACCTGACCCTGACCTTCCTGGACACCTTCTACTGGAGCAGTATCAGGTATGCTGTTGGATTTAAGTTTTATTCTTTTGTTCCTATGTAATGCACAAGTCAATTAAACCTCAAACCAGAACTACTAGGTGTGAAAGTTGCTGACCAACTCAAAAGCTTAAGTTTATAGTAAGAGCCCAGTGATGGTAAATAAGCCGTAAGCTCCAAACGATATGGTTTAGCTTGTTCCAACACCAGACAGAATATTGTGTTGTTAATGTGCTAAATCTCTTGAATTTTGTGGATGTACTTTGATTGATTTTGGCCATATAAATTCAGGCACAACTTGTATCTGCTGTTCGCACTGCATTAGATACATCATCTGGCCCTATTCTTCTTGAGGCAGGGTTGCAGCTAGCAACTAAGGTTTGTGTTGAAGACAAATGAATTTTCTTCTTCCAAAAGTTTATGGATAGACATTTAGATTTTTATTGAATTTTTAATTTTCAGATAATGACAAGTGGAATTATTAGTAATGATCAAGCTGCTGTTAAACGCATATTTTCTTTGATTTCCCGTCCTCTTAATGACTTCAAGGACCTATATTATCCTTCATTTGCAGAATGGGTCTCGTGCAAGGTACATAAGTCTATGGTTTCCAATATGATTTCCCCTTTCTAATATTGATGGAACAAATTGGTTTATTCATGCTGCTTCTGTTTATAATTTTATCTGGCAAAAAGTTGTTTTTTAAGATGAATAGGCTTTGCTAATTTATTTGATGATGAAACAGATCAAGATCAGACTACTAGCTGCACATGCCTCTCTGAAATGTTATACATATGCATTCTTGAGGAGACGCCATAGTGAAATTCCAGATGAGTTTCTAGCATTATTACCATTGTTTTCAAAGAGTTCAAGTATTCTTGGGAAGTATTGGATCCAGGTTCTTAAGGACTACGGTTATATATTCCTGGGCTTGAATCACAAGAGAAAAGTAAGCTTGATTGTTTTTAAATCTGTTAGGTCTTTTTCTTCCATTTCTATGAATATCTTCTTCCCTTTCATTGAGATGTGAGCTTGGCATATATGAACTTTTCTACTGACTCCTGCCAACCTATTATTGTTGTTTGCTTCTTGCAGTGGAATCCATTTCTTGATGGAATACAATCACCCCTGGTTTCATCCAAATTGAAATCTTGTTTTGAAGAAGCCTGGCCTGTTATTTTGCAAGCAGTTTCATTGGATGCAGTGCCTTTGCAACTTGATGGAAGTGGACAATCCAAAACCACTGTTGAAAATATGTCTAAAAGTAACTTAATATCTGGTTACAGCATGGTTGAACTCGAGGATGAAGAATTTAGATTTCTATGGGGCTTTGCCTTGCTGCTTGTATTTCAGGGACAAAATTTAGCTCCTAGTAAACAAAGAATAGCATCTCCAAAAGCTAAATTTGGTGAAGACATGCCAATTAAAGACATAAATCGACTTGGCTTGATGTTGCATGAGATCGTGTTACCAGTATTCCAGTTCCTCTCGACTGAAAACTTTTTCACTGCAGGTTTTCTTACTTTGAATATTTGCCAAGAATTACTGCAGGTTGTAATCTATCTCACTTTCATTTTTAACTGATCAATTTATTTAATTTGGTTAGTTAAGTTTCTGGACTTGCTAGAAGAAATTTCATCTATTCTAATCAGTATATGTTCAAAATGTGTTAAGACAACAAACGAACTCTTTATGCAAGTCATTTTTTTGAGGCTTAGGATGAGAACTTGAACGGTATGGTACCACTGCAACCAATGGAACCTATTCTGCCATAGAGCCCATAATATACACCGTCAACTTAAGACTTTTTGTCTTTTCCTTTTTTTTTTTTTTGTTTCCTTTTTTGTGTTTTTGTCTAGGTATTATAATTTAAGATTGGAATAGCTTCAGCAGTCATTTTAAGAAAGACTTTCAGATCAAGATGTTTTGTGCTGTTGAATCATGTGAAAATTATTATTATCTCTCTACTCCTTGTAGACATAAATTTTCTTCATTTATGTTATCATCAGTTTACATCCCTTAATAAGGATAACCCTGCTGCTCAGTCATATAACTAGAAACAAATTTGTTTTTCCAGTCCCTCATTTCAAGGTGGAGCTGAATGCGAACACCTTTGCAACCCCAAAAAATGACACTTTCGCTTTCAATTCAATCTTATATTGCATTGGTGCATGATGATTCTATCATGAAGGAAACTTGAAATTTTGTGCAAAATCTGCTCTGGGAATTTTAGCTTTAGCTTTTGGCATAATTGGTTGTTTAACACTCACTGTGTGTTGTAGCTCAATTTGTACTAGTGTCTGCTTCCTTGTGACAATTTAGTTGAATAAGTCAAATCTTCCTCACAGGGAGTGTAGAGAGCTTAAATACTATTGCTTGGCACTCACCTATAAGTTTTATCTTTTAGGTCATGTTATTGCTTATCACTTGTTGTGTGCTTTAACTTTCTGTAACAATGATAAGGGGCTATTGCACTGATGTGAATTGTGATTTTCTTCTAATGTTATTGGTATTGCCAAATATGATGGAGCCATTTTATCTTGTTGGTGGATGTAGGTTTTCTTGTATTCTATATGCATGGACAATTCGTGGAACAGTCTTGCAATAGCAGTTTTTTCACAGGTAAAAAATGGACTAGCTTTTGATGGTTGAGAACAATGACTAGCATTTACACAACATCTTTTTAAAATTGATCATTTACTGAATTGTGAGTAGGGTCTGCTCAAGATTGAGGAAGTGTCATTTAGATTATTTTCTTGTTAAAAACTCAATTCTTTAAATTGACCTATTCAATAGGATATAATATTTGTGGCGCTGTAACTTGCCTCTGTCTAAGATTGATGCTTGATATTTATTAAGCCCTTGATTTTGTTGTTTATATTATCACTACAGTATACACTAACCAAGTTTAGTTTGTATTTGGTATATGCATAAAATATAATTATCAATGCTTTATATTTATTAAGTCCTTTCAATATGCTTTAGAATCTTTTTGCATTCAAGTAGAGTGGTAAATCTATCTTGCATTAGGAATACTGATTTGTGGTTTGATTTCTATGTAAACAGATTATACAGAACTGCCCTCAAGATTTTCTGAAATCAGATAATTTTGCCTATCTTGGGATGGAACTTTGCTTTGCTTATCTCTTCAAATTTTTTCAAAGGTAACCCTTCAATCATAACTATCAAAAAAAAAAAAAAATGAGTTGCATTGCCAAAATACCCTATGGTAAAATCTAGCCTTTGTTTTTCTGTGTTTCAGTGCTAGTTCAATTTCATCTGATCACTCAAATCAAGGAGATTTGATATCTCCCTTGTTTACAGCTGCAAAGACACTAATGGTGCATTCTGAACCAAAGGTGTGTAGCTGCCTGTGTATCCAGGGCCATATACTTGTTAACTCTTATGCAATCTTGCAGCATTTGGCTCACATTTCATTTCTATTTTTGAAGAATTACTGGTTAAATACACTATTTAAACATTTACCACCAGTATTATGATTTTGTGTGTTATTCTGCTGTGTTAAGATGCAGAAGCAGTTCAAGTCAGTTGCATTGGCTTTTCTATTAATTGGTTACCAGTGCATTAGACAAGCTTCAACAGACCTGTGCCTTTCAAAGGTTATTGAGTTTATCAAATGTGCCATCCCCTTACTGAAGAAAGTTGTTGAGGGTAAGCAGTTGCCAGAACTGATTTTGCGATTCTTAAATTTTTGTTCCCCTTAGTAGTTTTTGTTGTAGATACATAGATTTTGTTTTGGTTAAAACAAACATAGATTGTGTTAATAGAAAAGAAGATTTACAAATGTTAAACATATATGTAGCTTATGAAAACCAAATAATTGCAAAAGCTATAACAAAGTTAGAGCTCTTCCTAAAACCCTTTCCCTGAAATGAACGAAGAAAAACGAAGCAGCTTGAAATTCCTACAAGACCGAGGCCCAAAGAAGGCGAAGAGCCTAAGACCCAAGATCTATCCCACAAATAATTGACACTCTTCCCATCTAGAATCAACAAAAATCCTTTAGTGCCTTTCTTGCCAATTAACTCATAAAATCGCCAAGAAAAAGCTTCTCCATAATACGACATGTTCAATAGCATGGAAACACAAGAGGATGGGAAAGCTCATAAAGCTTTAGCAGCTTGAAGCAATTATTTCACTGTTTAGTCGCTATATGACAATGGAAAAGGAGGTGATCAATAGTCTCTTCTCGATTCTTGCACATAACACACCATGAAGGAGCCAGAACTGGGTTGGGAAACCTTTGTTTTGATGGTTTCAGCTGAACTAATCTGACCATGAGAAATATTCCAAGTAAAGAATTCCACCTTAGAAGGCACCTTACCTCTCTAGATGAAATCTGCTGGCGAGAAGCTGTTAAGGGAGTGATCATTTCTCAATCTAGATAGTATATACAAGAAACAGGACCTCATGATTCAAGCCTCCAAAATGCTTCTATCGACTCTCGTTTCATCAATAAAAATATTATACCAAATACCCATCAGATCTGAAAATTTTTCAGTTTCTTTCTTTCATATTCCTTGAGAAATTAGAATTCCAGTCACAAACCAAAGGAGACAGACCAAAAATCATTCCTCAATTTCATAGATGCATTTTGACTGTCAAGCAATCTGTAATGTCTAGGAAATAACTCACTAAAGGAACATTCCCAGACCAAATGTCCTCCCAAAACTGAATCTTCTCCCCATTTCCCACCTTCAATCTTGTATGGATGCATAAAATTATTCTAATGTTTATCTTACCATCTTATTAACAAGGATACACTTCCAATGTGAAATTACATTCTGTTAATAAGCACTCATTATTCTCTTGGTTTAAACTTGATTTATTTAGCCTAACCAAATCAATTTTGTGTGGAAAATTTTTATGCTTTGGAAAAGGAAGTTTGTTAAGGAATTCAGAAAAGTAAAGAGTACATCAAATAATAGACATATGCCAATAAGTCAGCAACCCAATTATGTTCAATGGGGACGAATAGCAATGGGATTTGATATGACTGTTTGCATGTTAATTTGCATCTCTATTTTGAAAGGTAAATCAGTAAAAACTGATTTTTTTTTTTTTTATCTAGAGCTTGTCTGGATATGCAGCCTTTCAAGAAGCAATTGATACAAAAGACACCATATTCTCTTCTCTATTCTTCTTGATTCCCAAAATATTTTCCCGTATATTTTGATTGACATATCTCAATCTCCGTGGTTGATGTGGAGAACTATCATACTGTCATATATATGTGTGTGATACATTGGAAGGAGTAAAAAATCAGTTAGTATAACAATATCTCACGTGTTTAATGCATCTACATACAGTTGGGAAACTGGTGCCTGATGGAATTTTGTTTTGCAGATGCTCTTACACTTGGTGATAATGGAATTATCCATCTGAAAACAATCTTTGGTGCTTGTCTGAATGCGATTGCTGATTTGGCAAAGTATTGTATTGAGGAAATTCATAAACTGGAAAATAACAGATCTAACTTGTGCAAATTACTTAAGTTAAAGCTTGCATTCTCCCTTGAGCAGAATGTTTCATTTGCAAAACTAGCTCATGAAATCCAATGTCCTGGGGATAACAAAGACAGTATCCCTATAGGTTTCGTTGTGTTCAGGTTTTGCTCTGAAGGTATTCGAACTGCACTTACTGATTCAGATGTACAGGTAGCTAGAATTCCATGTATTTGTTATCTAACCATTGTCATTTGTTTGCCAAATACCAAAATACAGCTGATATAAATTTCCATATGTAGGTTCAAGTGATTGGGTTGCAAGTGCTAAAGAGCATGGTGCAGAGATCAACCAAAGAAGAGAACAATTTACTGTTGTTCTTTAGTGGAGTGCATGTCAGAGATATCTTCACCGTAATTCAGAAAATATTGAAGGTGTGTTTTATATATAAAGGTCTTCTTCTTTTGTGGGAAAATTCATAATTATTTTCCCTTTTTTTGATCTTATTCCTATCTTCTCATTTATTTAATTTCCTTATCCCTTGGCTTTTTTTTATGTATTTACTTTTTTGCGGATGAAATTAGGGTGCCAATCCTGCACTTGTTGAACTTCAATGTTGATCATTTTGATGAGTTAACTATGCTGCTGATGACAGAAACCTATAACTAAAGAATCAATGGCTATTGCTGGGGAGTGCTTAAGAATCTTGATGATTCTGCAAACAGTGTCAAAAACTGCAGAGTGTCAGAGAGGTTTTATGAATCTGCTTCTAGAAGCCATTGTCATGGTCTTCTCAGCATCAGAAGATGGTTGTTCCCAGGTACTATTGTTAAGCATCCTCTAAATTAAATTGGGAATGAAACTGTTTTTTCCTTTTGATTTTCTAACATTTTTCTGATTATTTTGTCAATGACAGGAAGCTAATGACATAAGAAGCATTGCCGTGAGGCTTGTTTCTCATCTTGCTCAAATTCCTTCCTCAGCAGTTCACCTTAAGGATGTCTTGTTATCAATGTCCGTAATGCACCGGCAGCAACTTCAGGTGCTATTTTTTGCTGTATTAACCTTGTGTCAATAGAGTTGGATTAAAAGACTACTAAATTAAGATCCATTGTTTCAAAGACATACATGCATAGACAAGCATGCATTAATGCATACTTGGAATGTAGAGATAATTTCTGTTAGTGCGTTCTCTTCTTTTGCTAATAAGGTAGTTGTGGACATCCTGTTTTCACTTATTTGAAGCCTGAAATCTCTATTTTTGTCATGATTATCTGTCACCATCCAAAAGAAATTCTGGTTTGACATTTCAAACTAATGGTTTCTTCAATAATTTCTTAAATGCACAACCTTACTTTCATCATGTTTTAAGGAGCATGTAAAAAAATTTTTTGGTTACAATGTCAAGAATCCTGCGAAAGGGTGTAAACCGTCTTTGAAGAGGCATTGTTTCATAATAAGGTGCCATCTACTTTGTCTATCTTTTTCCTTTTGACCTTTAGCTGTGTCAGTCAATTTTATCTTGCCAGAAGAGAATCCAATTGATGCTTATGGATTAAAAATCTAGATTGAGAAAATATATTAGAACTATTTTTGGAGAACTTTATGTGCAACTTTTTTTTTAAAAAAAAATACTTATTTCTATTTTTAGTGGAGCTTTTAGTTTGAGAACAGCTTTAGTATTTTCACAAGTTCAAATTAGACCCCTGTGAGAGAAATCATTGGTTGCCCAGATTTGTTAATGTTGCAATTCTTTTTATTGATCCTTAACTAAGTTTGAAGCCATAGCAATAATTGAGAAACTTAAGTTTTGTAAGGAGCTGTTATTCTGTTTTGTTGTTGTGGACAAGTTAAACACTGCTTGGTCAATGCTTATTAATGAATACTCCATTTGGCTTTGGTTCTCTTCTTTCAGGGGATCATTCGTGCTTCTGTAACGCAAGATCACAACTCATCACTAACGAACCCCGTGGCACCTTCATTGGAAATCAAATTACCTGTGCCAGCTGGTGGAAAATTAAAGAAGGATTCCCCTCCATCGGCCACGCCAATACAGCAGACAGAAGCAGGGAGAGAGAGAGATTTACCAGCAACAGCCACCTCAATTCATTCCAATGAGGACAATATAGAAGAGAGTGAAGATGATGAAGAGGATTGGGATGCCTTCCAATCTTTTCCAGCCTCAACAAGTGCTGCCGAAACTGATCAAAAAGTAGAAAGTACCGCTGAAGGACCTGACCCGATTGAATACTCTTCTGCTCCAGAATCCAGTAATGAAAAAGATGACTTCCTAGAATTCAACTCTTCTCAACCTCTCGACACTGTGAAGGAGGACAAGAAGGCAAAGGATCCAGAAAAGACCAGAGAACAGAATTTGGTATCTGGTAGTGCAGGTGACACAAAAGATACAGGAGTAGTCCATGAATTTCAGACAGACACTGGTGGTGCAAAACCAGGCAATGGTGATCATAGTGAAGAGGTTAAAGAAGAAAAGGCACCAGGCCAAGAGACGGAAGATGGACCAGTTACAAGCCAAGCCAAGGAGGAAATAGCATCAGACATTCAACCTGCTGAAGAATCAAAAGGATCAAAGAAACCGATCTCAGCAGAAGATCATGAGCAGCTGAATGAGAGCCCTGATAAGAAAACTGAAGACGTGTTGTCAACTGATCTTCAACGGGTTGAGGGAGAAGAAGGATCATCAGAAGAGCGTGTAATCAAGGAGCATGGAATGACTACCGAAGGATTGTCAGCTGCTGGAATTCAGGTGGAAGAATATCATAAAACACAGCACGAGGAAGGAGATGAAGACAGCAAGTAACGAGCAACAAGAGAATATCCGGATGGTATGAAATTGCCCAAAAACTAAGATATCGCGAGTCCCTACATTATGAAATGAAACTGATATAATCTAAGAAAATTTTCTGGTATCGATAAGTTTTTGTTGTAAATCCTTGCCTGTTCAATTCTTAAATTGCTTTGATCTTGACCCAGGAAACAAAAAAACAGTGATTATTGCAAGTTTTGTTTCTGTAACTTGCACTCATTTTTCTCAATTTTTCATTTTTTAAGTTTACCACCAATTTAACATTTTATTATTTTTAATTTTGTGGAATATAAACTGTTATGGCAGAAATTAAGTGATGGTTCTATGTTTATTTGTTATATATATATATATATATATATATTATATTTTGAGTTATAATTAATGCTTGCTTCAATCAAGAAACATGAGAAACCACTCCACAATGACTTCTTTTTCATCTTTTGAAGACAAATATTACTGTGTCAATATAGGACAAATGTAATGTAACAGAGGTAAGGCTTTCTTTCACTCTAATATTTGAACAATTACTACATAACAATATATAAATATTGTTAGATTTACAAAGTTTGGAATACAACTGAGTGTCGCTTAATTTTTTTTTAATTTTAATTTACAGAAATGTTAAAAAAATAGAGATACATTGTCTGTCGCTCATTAAGTGGCACTGCTACATTAATTAGAATATAAAAGCCTGTGTTCTAGTTTTATATAAATACATAACATTATTAATAATAAAATAAAAATGTAAATATTATGAATCATTTTGGATAATGGGTACCTCCTATCCAAGACAACTGAAGAATGGATTTGGCTCTTTTCTTGGATTTTTTTCCTCTTTAGCTTAATAGCATAATGACACATGATATTTAATAATAAGTTATTTAAACTATATTTTAAATTTTTTTCTTTTTAAATATTTTAAGATGCATGATTAATGTTTAATTAATTATTTTTCGTTGTGTTGACAGTGTTTAATTCTTGGTCGAATATTATTTGATTGGTAGGAAAGAGAAGAACATTCTTTTAATAAATAAAATTTCTCTCTTGTATTTTTTATTTTTAATTTTTAATAAAATATGAATATATCATATAATTAATAATAAACGATTTAAATTATATTTTAATAAAATTTATAAGTTAATTTTATATTTTATGATATAAATTAATAATTTAAAAATATAATTTAAATTATTTATTATTAATAATATTATGTATTATGACATATTTAAATTAAAAATAAAAAAAAATCATTAAAAAAAATGTGGGTGTTTGGCCAAGTAGTTGTTGCTTAGATTAAGACAACTTTACCATAAAACTTATCAAGTTGGAGAGGATGGATGTTATCATTTAATGATTTGGACCTAAAAGGATTTCAATTAATTTGGCATGGTAAGGATAAAATAAGAACTCAAACTATAAATAAATATATATATATATATATATGTGTGTGTGTGGATACATTTTTTTCCCTCAATTTAATGAGATAAAAAATGTTAGAATAAATTTAACTATTTAATTAAAATAAAATGTCGAAATAGATTTGAATCAATTTCAATGCAAATTTATAAAAGTACCTCACTATTAGAACTATATATATTTTTCTGTTTTTTTTTAAATCATACAAAAGCACCTTATATTATCTCCACATGACTATTCTTTTTTTTTTTTTTGCATTAAAGTTTTTAAATTTTTAGATGTTATAATTCTGAAATTATATTTATTGTGAAATAAATATATTAAAAGTTGAATATTATAAAAAGAATATAATAAAATTTTTATTATTTAATGCATTACATTTAAAGTGGAAAGAGAAGCATAAAATGATTACTCTTAAGAACATTATACATGCCAAAAGGTCCTTGCATAAATAAGGGGAATATTATTCTTATCCGATTTAAATATTTTATTAATTTTTTTTAATTTTTAATTAGACTTATGACATACTTAACAATAAATAATTTAAATTTTATTTTAATAAAATTTATAAATTAATTTTATATTTTATGACATAAATTAAAAAATTTAAATTTAATTTAAATTTTTTATTATTAAGTATATTATATGTTATTGTCTGATAAGTCAAATAAAAAAAAAATAAATAGCATCCCCATC
>CP135558.1:4295084-4336052 GCA_032402905.1 Khaya senegalensis | reverse complement strand
AATTTAAAATATAAAATTATTTTATAAATTTTATTCATATATAATTTTAATCATTTCTTATTAATTCTATCACTTGTCAAGATAAAAACTTAAAGAGAAGATTTTAATTAATTAATATGCATTAATGAAAAAAATAATTAAAAAAACTGAAGAGGAGATCCTGTCAATTTATATGCATCGGTGATATTGGCCTTCTAATTTTGACTTCCTATGTCAAAACAACTCCCAAATGAGAGCCTTTCTTTTACAGATGAACAGATTTTAGAGACTTAGTCAGTCTTAAATGATGATGACTTGTATGTATTCTAAAGACTTCAGCTATTCCTTGAGACGGTTCTATGATTATTATAACAGAAGACAAAGATGCCCAGAAATTTCAGAAGCTTTACGTAAGTCACAATTTTCTATTCTGTCTGTGTCTTGAACTGATAGCCCGACCAGAAATTTCAGCTAATTGGACAGAGTCCTCTTTTATCTTTCAGATTCTTTGCTGTATCATAGACAGAAAACGAAGATCCACATGTAATATTCCAACGCAGGATAGAGGAGTGAAATATATATGCAACATTTTAAGAGAAATAAAGGGAGTAAATGTTATGGCGTCCAAGGATAAACTAGGAATAGGAACATCTTGACAAGTTTTCTCCAAAGACTCCATAGAACACTTAATCGGTATAAGACACTGTTTAACCACAAGAGTATAACAATATTCACCCAACATGAAAGAGAAAAAGTCAGAATCATAAATAGAAACTGAAGATAAACTAGAAAGGGGGCCATTTCCAATCAATCCTCAAACTCGTGCATGTGATCTAAGAGATAGTTGGCTGCCAACTCCTCGTTCTTGTTGCATGCAAAGAACACCTCCAACACTATGGCACGATCAAAGCCCATTGCTTCAAGCTGCAATGATGAAACTTATATTATACTTCAACTTAAATATGCGACATTTTGATCCCAGATAGCACCTAGTACTGTAATCATAACCAATATGGACGACTAAAAGTGTTCGGCCAGTCATAAATCTACAGAGAGTTCGATGAAAACTGAACAACACAAAAATCAAGTTAAGAGGGAATATATACGTACACGTTCGATTGCCTCTCGCTCCTCAGGGGTTACCGTCACAGACTGTGGCATTGATGAGGCCAGCTGACCCAGTATGTTCCTGAAAGTAACATAATCAAATTAGCATCACACACAGTTGTCAATCAATCAAAGATAAAAGAACATGCAATAGCGCAGCAGATATATCTCACCCCTCTCCTCCTTCAACAGGCTCATTTATCAAACGCAAGAAGTCAGCCTGATGCTCTTGGATGAGCCGCATCAAGTGTGGATTTTGCTTTCCAAGCTCCTGAAGCATTGGCTGCAATACAAAACAATGTTGCAGAATCTTATGGAAAAAAAAAATAAACGTGAGCTATGGCATAACCAGTCTGCCAACAAAATGGATAAATGAATGCGCAAGATATAAAATGTTCCTATAAGAAAAGGCATAACAGGCACCTGCAAAATTTGGGGATTTGCTTGTACCATAGCACGCAAGGCTTGGAACTGAAATAAAGAGAATAGTGAAATAAAAAAATTAAAAAAAAAACCTCAGAAAACCTCAAGCAAGTAATCAACACAATGCTACAGGTAAAAAATTATTTATACCTGATGACTGTTGCGCAGGAAGTCCAAAGTACCTGCACCAGCATTAGAACCCATATTTGGAAGACCCTGCTTTCAGAAGAATAAATTAAAAAAATCTTCACTCAACTGCATAACCAGGTTCAACCTTGTGATCAGAAATACAGGTATACCTGTGGAAAAAGATCCAGCGGGTTTGCATTAGGACCACTGGTAGGTGTAGGTGCTGCAGGTTGTTGAGCCTGGGCGGGTGGGTTTCCTGCCTGCCCACTAGCAGGAGCTCGAGCAACTGGTGGAATTGCAGGTTGCTCGGGTATGCCCTGACACATTGCTTATCATGTTAAATTGATTATCAGAGAGCAATAGCATACATTTACAGCCAGCTTAATATTGGGAATACAAACGACATGCTCATCATCCTCTATTACAATTTAACTCCCCAATTTCACACAGTGGCATCACTATTCAGGTTCATAGAAATTCTACTCAAAGAAAAATGGGAACTGTAAAAGTCAAAAGTCTCACCCTCACATCAACATCAGTATAATATATTTCTTTCTCCTTTTTGGGTAACCTCAATGAAACAAGGAAATTTATTAAAAGAATTTCATTTGTATGGATAGTATATAAATGTAAAACCAAATTTCTACCCAACATATCACACCGAAAGATAAATTTTTGATAGCAGTAAAGATTATAGAGTTTGAACCCATGCACCTGTTTGTAGTTAAGTGATGGCATCAAGCAAACTAAACAAATTCCAAGCAAACTTTTTTTTTTTATCATATTCAATATTAAGAAAAATTTTCAAGCTAACATCACATAATATGACCAATAGGTACACTATGGTAAGTAGTGAACAAATGAAGCAACCAAAAACTAGGTAAGGACTTACAGAATACAGGTATTCAACAGCTCTTTCAGGGTTGTTATATGCAGCACGTAAAGCACGTACAACAGTTTCCCGATCCCAGCTCCCTCCACCCATATCAAGGATCTGCTGAACAGTAGCTTCTAAATTACTTCCTGCAACAAGATTTGATGCAGCTTGGCCATACACATCTGATGAACTGCTTCAACCCAAAGGATAAAATATTAAACTTCACAACATCAAGTAAAAAGTAAGACTAAAACATAGATTTAAACAGTGCAATATGACAAACTATTTTCCAGAGATTTAAAAAGGATACTTACGAAACTGGAATAGCAGCAGCAGGAGCAGATTCAGGGACAGATTGTGGCCTGCAAAGTTTTAAAAAGATGAGAAAAAGGGAGAGACAACAGATGAGGAATCAAATAACCAATGTGAAATGAAGTTCTTGGCAGTTTCAAAGTATGAAAAAAAAAAACAACTAATATTTCAGCAATAATATAAGAATAGAAGGAAACAGCATATTTAAAACTCACGGTGTCACACTTGGTGCAGGAGTTTGAGGTGTAGTTGATGGTTGTGTTGAGGTAGCAGGCAAAGAACTTGTAGTTTGGGCCTACATAGACATGTAGCTCAAACATATGAACTTTCAAATGCAAAGAGGAATCTTGTTTATTCATATAGAAATTTCATAAATTATATAGAGGCTTCATCATGTCATATTGCCAGAGGTAATATTTAGCACGTACTGATACATTGATTTTTAAGCATTCAGACTCTTAACTGAAGATTCATAATTTCAATTACAAGTAGAAAATATGCTTAGCATGATGTATACCGGATGGTATGCTTATAGTTCAATGACAATAAATTGGATGTAGGAACACATCCGTTTGCAGAAGATATTGCGTTGATGGTATCGTCGTTTCAATTGGATGCAATCAACAAACTAATAGAGCACATGAATTCTTGACTGCAATTGAAGAAAAACACCATTGCTTCCCAAGGAAACGATATTCTGATAACTTAACCAAGTAGAACCAAACTTAAAGAGAATAATAACCAGGATGCAGTATAACTAGCATTGATCACTCTGTATCAAGTAGTTAATTTTCAATCTCTCAGTTTTACACATCTAGCACTTGTTATTTTAATGTCTGACCTCTAGCATATTTTTGTTTTGGTTTAAGCACCCATGAACTATCTCACTTGCTGATACATAAATGAATGAAGGCGGAAAAAAGGTTGCAACAAAACATATTCAAAGAATGTTCAAAAAGCTAGGCAGTCAAGCATAAAATAGATGCAGTAAATCTTTTAATGCAAAAAGAATTTAGAGACTAATCTGCATGGCAGTGAAGTAGTTGATCATAAACTTCAAAGCGATGTTGTTTTGCACATAATAGCTATAGAAATAAACCATATTGATGACAATGCAAATGCTAACAGAAACGGAGCAAGATGAATTTAAACCATGTCTATTGCAATTACCTGATTTGCTGGTGCAGCAGAAGCAGTTGATGCTCCACTTGATGAACCCTTACTCTACAATTGTTTCAGCGAGAACAAAACAAGAAATTATTTCAACTAATCAGCATGCTTAAGTCTCTTAAACAAGATGATGACAAAAGAAATCACAAAAGAGTTAAAATCTAGCTGTAATACATTATTTCATAGTGTTCATTTTCAAATGATTAGGTAGGAAACAATTTATCAGAACAATGACTAACTAAGAAATAAATCCAAAATAGTATCACATTCTCATGACTACATTACTAAACAAGGACTTCCACATAATAATAAACAATTGAAAGCATTGTAATACTAACCTAGAAAAACAATCAGAGAGAGGCTACAATTCAAACAAATAAAATGCCTATGACAATTTTTAAAAAATAAATAAAGGGAAGCATGGCCTTTCTAGCAAATTTATTCTTACAAAATAGGACAAAGTAAATCATTGAACAAAAGTTTGCATGTCCAATTACATAAAGTCCAAGTGAATCATATTTAGTTCTTTCAAAACAGCAAGTTCAAAGCCATGAAGGAGGGATTGACTGCAGAATATATGATCCCACTTAATTAGTATTGGTCTAAAAAAGAAGCGATTGCAATTGATTCACAAGAACTTGCAGCTCCAAAAGGAGATTAAAAGAAAAGGCAAAGCCAACCCAAGATCTGAACGTAAGGTTCGGCAGTTGATGAGTTGCACATCAAATAATATCCAGACTCGTCCTAGCATATCTTTACATGAAATATCTAAGGCACTTCAGCCTGCAAGCTATTCATTTCAATAAGAAAAATGATGCCAAGCTTAATGAAAATGCAATTGAGAAGTAAATATGAGGTGAAAATTAAGATGGAAATTTAAACTGCCCAGATTGGCTCTCACTTGAAATTAGCAATGCATTAGGGAATAATTGAGTTAGTTCCTAGCAAAAGGTTGGCCCCATGCATAGTTTATATTCCTATACTGGCTGAAATTCAAACTGATTAACAGCAGGAAAGGATTTAGCAAACATCACTCACCCTAACTGTTTTCCACTTGAAATAAGTGAACATGCTTCATTTTTACTCCTTTCTTTTCATCGTTATCTTTTAGAAAACTAGTGAATGGGCATTCATTCCCTCTCAATTAGATTAAAAAGCTAAATCAATAAATAAGAGAGAGAGAAGACTTTTTTTTAGCTCCTAAAAGATATGTACAAGCAACATACACATAAATATGGCTCCACTACACCTTCCATTTCAATTCGTCTTTAAAATCAGTAGAAAGATAACTTCCAAAGGTACCTTTGTCAACATGACAACAACAAAACTGTTTTCAGCAACTTTGTTTTCTTCCAGGGTTGTGTCATCCTTAAGAACTTTCCCCTGATGAATAAGCATCAGCTGAGCAGCTGGGTAAACATCTGAACCTTGTACATTCTCAATAATTTTCTTGACATCAGCAACCTGAGGAGGAATACGTCAGCAGAGATGGCCTTAAATAATTAATTCAGCAAGTAGAAACGTGTTAAACTCTTATTGCAACATCGTGAAATGCATAAATAGAAATATTTTAAGACATGACACATAATCGAGGACTCTTAACAAATGGGTATAAAAAAAAAAAAAAAAGGTAATTTGTAACAACTGTTTTGGTAGAAGAGGTGTTGCACTTGGTAGAACACAAAATCTAGGGAATTTTTTTCCCATTTCCAGGGAGTGCACTTGAGAAATAAGAGTTACAAATTTATGAATCAACTCCAAATCAATAATCATCTTTTATTTATCATGTACGTTTAAGACCCGCGTACAAGACAAACAAACCAGTGACAAAAAGAGAAAAAAGATAAAACCAAATGCCACTTCCCAGTTGTCCCAAGACAGCTGACGTACTATTAAATTGAGTCAATAAAAATCATTTTCAAAAAACAAAAATAAACAAATAAATTAACTACAACCATTCAGAGAGAAAACAAACTGGAAACTAGTAGATATAAACATATGAATAATAGCTCAATGACCATCTGGAACACTGTTAATGAATTTATTCTGACCAACATTACATCAAATTTCAGCAATATCTGATGTATTGATATAGGAATCTTCAAATTTATAAAACATTTCTAAACAGACATTAAATCCACCAAAAACAATTGTAGAAGAGCCAAGAAACATGAAATATCCACTTTCTACTGAAGATAACTAACAAGTACAATTCTCTTGGGAATAACGAGTCAGAAAATACTTAAAAAAAAATTTTGACAAACCAAACGTTATGAAATATCTTTGCCAAGTCAAGTATATCAACAATTAGGAATCTGCCCCATGCTGGCGTAATATACCCATGCCCGGGCGCCACGTCATATTCACAATTTGTATTAGTGTGACAAAGCGCGAGCGGCACGTCTTAGTGATCATTAGAGGATCTAGAGACCTTCTAGCTTATGGAAAGACAAAAGACCAGTACAAACTCGTTTGATAAAACAAAGCAAAACAATCAAACTCTATACATTGTATTAAACAGAAAAACGACCCAACATTATGCAAATTCGCACAGTCCAAGCGAAAATTTACACAAAATCCGAATAATTATTGCAGTGAATCAATTCAATTACTAGAATAACAAACATAAATTTACTAAATGAATTCATAAAACATCATTAGAACTATAAGAGGACAACACTTACGGCCAAATTATGGATAAAATCTGTCCCTATACTACTCAGATAAACTAACGTGAAAAAACTGAGTTTCTACGGTAATAAAGTAGCTGAAAGAAAGAGATTGATACTTTGTCTTCGGGCTTCACTTCGATCTCGAAGTGAGTTCCCTTCAAAGTCTTCACGAAAACTTTCATCTTCTCCGCAGCTTACTCGCTCGAACAGACTCCGATCCTCCGGCGAATTCTCCGCTCTCCGTTCTCCGCCGGCGATGAGTTTCACTGAGAGAGCGAAAGCAGGATTTTTTTTTTTTTTTTTTCTTTCTTTCGGGTGAAGAGAGCGAAAAAAGTCGCATAATGAAAGAGAAGGCTGGGCTTTGTACGTTTCATATAACTAAAGCACGAGGGATGTTCGAGTGACAAGACAGTGTATGACTAGTGATTGAAGGACCAATGATATGAAGCCGCGTGGAGAAGGTTGGGTTCCGTTGATGGGTTGTCGTGTTGCAACTGGATAGGATTTGCTTCCGCAGACTTCGTGGATATGGATTAGAATTATGTCCATTTCCGCATCCAGCGAAATATGCTGGCTAATGTTTGGGATTATCCGCACCTGTGGCACGTGCCGAGCTATATTCTAACTTTGTGTGCCGGTTTGGTATCGAGTTCTAAAACAATTTCTTTCAACGTTTAATTGCATATAAAATATTTTTTAAAAAATAATGTTAAAAATGTTAAAATTAAACAAAAAAATAAACCCCAATATAATAATTTTGAATAATTAATATTACACATTTTAAGTAAATATTTTAATTTATTCATTTAAAATAATTTATTATTCATACGTTAAAAGGTAAATTGAAATAATAAATTATTTAAAAAATTATAAAAATTTTATAATTTAATTAATAAATAACAATATTTTGAGATAATAAAATTTTAGATATAACTCAAAAAATATAATATTAACGGATAAATTCATATAATTAAAAAATGCTCGTACTATAACTTCATGAAATAAAATAATACAGAAAGTATGATATATTTATAATTCTTGTATTTAATTTTAAAAATATAATAACTAAAGTAATTAATAAATATTTATCGTTAGTTAATAACTAATATTTATCGCTCACTTATTTTTAAAAATTATATTAAAAATTGGGATTATAACTTTTAATTCGTAATTATTATAAAATAAAATTATTAAATATAAGTAATTATATAATTGATAAATATTAACACTTTATTTATTATCTTTTAAATAAATACATATCAATTACAAATAAGTTCTTAATATATTTAATAATTAATTATTTTAATAAAGTTATTAATTCAAGTTCAACATACCTTTATATTAATAAAAAAATTTAAATAGGGTTTTTAATTAAAAAAATTAAAATATTTAGTAAATTAGATTTAATTGAGGATTATTTTAAATAATTTATATATAATTTAAATTTCGGATAAATAAAAAGAAATGGTATTTAATAATGTTTTCAAAAAGAAAAAAACAATGAATAACGTGATGAACCAAGATATCTAAACGGCATCGTGCCGGCTTTTGAGTCTCTACTCTCAGTTCCTTATAGCTTGCTTAATCAGCCGAAACCAAAACTGTAGGCATTAGAAAGTTGGGACAAAATATACAGGTACGCATTCATTTTCATTTTTTGATCTTCCGGTTTTGCTATTCTGTTTGGTTGCCGAGAAAATTTGGATTAATAAGAAAGGAAATCAGGGCTGTGAGTTCAAAATCTTCAATTTCCTTTTGTTCGTCCATTTTCTCGGTAATCAAACCGATGATCTGTCCTCTGCTTGTCCGTTAATTGATTGTCAAAGCACTGAACTCAAATGAAATGTTTAATCTTGTAATTGTGACACCATAGAGCTGAATATATTTACTTTTGAATAGTATCTATTATCCGTTGGATAATTTTATGATTGTAGCATCAAACATGGATTGTTGAGTTTTATATGTTATTGTGGTTCTTGTTTCTCTAATTCTGGTTGCATACTTGTTGGTTCCCGATATATGATGCTGTGAAAAATTGATTTTTTAGGGATTTGTGAGAGAGAGAGAGATATGGGAAAGAAGAAGGAAAAGAAGGTGGTGGATGCAAAATTAGATGTTGATATTGAGGATGATAAATGCCGATTGCCAGTTTCAAAGGATATTGGGGCTTCCTTCTTTTGTATTTCTGTGTTTGCATTATTAGTTCGAGTTGCTGTCTCACTCCATCCTTACTCTGGAGCTGGCGATCCTCCAAAGTTTGGGGACTATGAGGCACAGAGACATTGGATGGAGATCACTCTAAATCTTCCCGTTTTGGAATGGTATCGTAACAGCACCACTAATGATCTTAGCTACTGGGGTCTTGACTATCCTCCCCTTACTGCTTACCAGAGTTATTTTCATGGCCTCTTTCTTAGATTCTTTGATCCAGACTCAGTTGCTCTCTTCACTTCTCATGGTCATGAAACTTATCTAGGGTTGGTATTAATATTCTTTTTCAGTAATGACCTTCAATTTGTACTCTTTATTTGTTATTATTTTGTCAATTTATTTGCCAATGTTTTTCCTTGCAGAAAACTGCTGATGAGGTGGTCCGTTTTGTCCTCTGATGCTCTAATATTTTTCCCAGCGATTTTTTATTTTGCTTTTGTGTACCATAATAGTCGCCGCCACAGCTGTAAATATGACTTGGCATGGCACATCGCAATTCTTCTACTCAATCCATGTCTGATATTAATTGACCATGGTCATTTTCAGGTTTCAAAGATGTTTGGCTTGCTTGTTTACTCATATTCTATTTATATTATTGTGAAAACATACTTGGTTCTCATCCATATATGGTTCTTTATCAGTACAACTGCATCAGCTTGGGCCTTACGGTAGGTGCTATTGCTGCCATCCTTTCCCAGAGGGACCTTCTAGGAAGTTGCTTATTCACTCTTGCTCTCAGCCATAAACAGGTGTTTTCTCTATTGTGGTGCTGCATTCACTTATAGCTTTTGAAATTTTTCTTCTAAATCATTTTCAGTCATAACACCCTGTAGATCAAACATATATCTTGTCACACGGATTCTTTGTAGAAATATTTTCTTCATTCTTTCAAATTTCCTTAGTGATATTTTAACATGTTGAACATAATCATCTCTTAAGGTATTTTTATTGGGAGCTTGCTAATAAAAGTAGATGAAAGAGTAACTAGTAAGAATTGTAATGGCATGTCATTATGACCTTGTGTTATATCTGCTCCAATTTATTCGAGCTAGTAGCCAAAATCAGGTTCTAAGAAGTGGAAAGAAGCTTTTATTAAAAGCTAAAACAGTGTACTAGTATTTGGGAAGGTTGAAAGGCTTCCTTGGTATTCAACCATGTTCCTCCTCAGACTTGTCATGCTGTCAGTCTTATGTATCTGTTATGACCAAAATTTAATTGCCATTGTCTTTTTCCTCTTCAATGAGTAAATTGCCATGGATTGTTTCAAATTTTTGGACGGCAATATACTGTACATGAGAGACATTGCTGATTGTAGAGTAAGACTGAGAATCTGTAAGAGTAGATTCCAGTGATACTATAAGATGAATTCAATGGCCAGTTGTAGACCCATGATTGAGTTTTGGTGATTAATCCTGACAAGCGTGGTTTGACGAGATACTGTAAGCCCAAGCTGAAGTGGAGAAGCCCTGGGCTCAGCTTGAGTAAGTCTTAGGTTCAATAGTCACCACATTTGAAAGTACCACAGTAGGGTAATTATGCAAACCGAAGCACCATCAAATTCAAACTCACATAAAATCCTTAGTAAAGGAATCAAGAGGAAGCAAATAGAAAAAGGCAAATTGGTTTGGTCTTTTTGTATCTGGATTATAAGGTGCCTGGGGATATCTTGAAATCTGAGATTTTCTCTTATCATAGACTTGTGGATGGAATCTTGTGGCTGTTGATCACATGTTAGCTTTTTGCATGAGTTAATTTAGTTTGAGATAAGACAGATAGCTCTTGCACGAGTTAATTAAATTTGGTGGTATGATTGTTACTGAATTACGGTTCTGATTGTTTGGCTGTATTCTTGCATATGGGGCATATGATTTATTCATCATTTGGTGGGGGGTTGGGAGTAAGTGTTGGGTTGGGTTGAGAAAATAACATAGGATTGTTGAACAAAAGGATAACATATTGCTGGTTGCCATAATGAGTAATAATATACTTTCCAAGTTTTTACCATCCCAAGTGATATAACATTCATCAATTAGATAGTAAATAATTATAAATTTCGAAATAATTTACTACACTGTTTCACCTATCAATTGAAAAATAATAAATTACTTGGTATATTACTTGAGAAGTGTACTATTATTGTATTTTAATATATACTAACTGGCAACTCTAATAATTCTTTTTTTCTCTATAAATTTGCTTTAAGATGGAATTTTATTTATTTATGGAGAAAAATTTTTAAAATGAACGCTTTTTTTTCCAATTTTATTATTTCAATCATTGTTGTTGTGAACGCCGTTGCGCAGATGAGTGCTTATTTTGCACCTGCTTTTTTCGGCCATCTCTTGGGGAAATGCCTAAGGCGAAAGAATCCACTTCATGAGGTGACAAAACTGGGCTTGGTGGTCTTGGGGACATTTACTGTTGTTTGGTGGCCGTATCTTCATTCAATGGATGCCTTTTTAGGGGTAAACATCATGAAGAACTTTTCTTTTGTTTGTAAAAGAATTTGTTGTTCTTAGTAGATTTGCATTGGCTGATAATTCTTTGTGTTTTTCTGGCTTAAGCATATAAGCAATGGCCATAGCTTCTCATGTTTCAAGAACTGGCATTTTTATTGAAACTTGTAGGATAATAACAAAGGATGAGATCCTGTTTCACTTTAGAAATTCATACTATAAAAATACTCGAGGTTATGATACTTTTTACTGAATGAAGGTTCTTTAGCAAGAAGACGACATATGAAATATGTTGACCATCCCTTTGGGTGGGTGGGACAAATTTTCAACAAATATAACATTAAAAATTCAAGAAGATTTAAATATTTATATTCTAATATTGATTTGTAATATTTCCTGTAACTATTAGATACATTTACAATTGTGTGTGACTTGTTTTCATCTTTTGAAAAGTTGCAGGATAATTTCATTCACTGTTTCTCAATACACCCACCACCCTTTTTCTATACATGTAATTGAACTATCATTCGTTAATCTTGACCTAATCTTCCAAATTTCTTCAAATTAATATTGATTTAGGGTCTAGGGCAGAGCTTGAGCCAAAGGGGAGAGCAATGAGATTTTGATTTTTTGTGGATGGGAGAGAAAGACAAAGAGTAAGTGAGAGAGGTTTTTATTTTCTGAGAGTTAAAGAGAGACATGAAGACGGTTTGAGAGAAGAAGAGGTCCTTTTTTAGTTTAATGACAACTTAAAAGCTGTTTGGGCCATCTCTGTTGTCTTTTCAGCCTTCTTATATTATCTTGTCGAACCTTGTTTCTAAGTATAACTCAGCAAGACGTTAGTGGTGGTAGGAGTCTTAAAAGATAAAAGTGGGAGCTAAATAGTAATTCTCTTTTAGCGGGGTAAATTTTGAACCCAGACCCAGTAGGGGTAAATAATATATTTTATGGGTTAAAATGTATATTTGGAGAAATGTTCGAACTAAAAGAGGCAACATCCCTGGTTGTTCCTTGGTGGCTTGCCGCTGGGTAGAAATTCTCTAATGCTGAAACAGTTAGTATTTGCCAGATGTTCATGATGATTGATATATCATGTAAATTTTGAAGTAAACACATCTGTTATTTTTCTGGACACAGTAGGCCCTTTAGATACAAGTATCCAACATTTTGTATTTGATAAATGAAAAAATGGAAAAAGTAAGAAAATGTTAAATGATCTCATCGAGTGGTGAATAGTTGTTATCCTTAACTTTTTCTAATTTAAAGTCAGTGACTGGTGATTTGTACAGGTTCTCTCCCGTCTTGCCCCTTTCGAGAGAGGGATATATGAGGATTATGTGGCAAATTTTTGGTGTGCCTCTTCAGTTATTATAAAGTGGAAGAGATTGTTTACAATACAGTCGTTGAAGCTTATAAGCTTGACTGCAACTGTTTTAACTTGTCTACCCTCAATGATTCAACAAATACTGGCTCCCAGCCGTATAGGTTTCCTTTATGGGCTTCTGAGTAGTTCTTTCTCATTCTACTTCTTTTCATTCCAAGGTAAGTACAATTTTCCTTTCTTTTTGTTCATGCATTTACTTTTGACTTCATCTCATGTAGCAATAATTTGAATGATTGCTCACACCCACAATATGCAGTACATGAGAAGTCTATTTTGCTGCCGCTTCTGCCTGCAAGCCTATTGGCTCTGGAAGAGCCTCGTGCTTTCAGATGGTTCATGCAGAATGCCTTGTTTTCAATGTTTCCGCTTCTCTGTCGCGACAAACTGGTTCTACCATATTTGGCTCTATATGCTCTCTTTTTTCTTCTATATCACGCACCTGGCAGCCCTGATGGCAGACCCCGTGACATGGAAACCTATTTTCTGCCATCTATTGAGTCCTTTACTGGCGGCCTTGTTTATTTCTGCTATTTTATGTTTCATATTGCTTACCTGACCGTGCGTCCTCCTGAGGAATTCCCTTACCTCTTAGAAGCATTCATTATGCTTCTGTGCTTCTCTCAATTCACGTCGTTTGCATTGTACACTAATGTCAAGCTGTGGATGTTACCGGCACAACTTTCTACAACAGACAAGGAAAAGAAGCACGTATGATTCTTGAGTTTTTGAAATCAGGCCCATGCTTTCAGCATATTTTTTCTTATCATCTGTTCGTGAATGGAACTCGGATATGACAACAAACTCATATGTAAGCATGGGCTGGTAGGCAAGTAATTTAATGAACCATTAACTGTGGCAGATTGCTTGACTAATGTGTCATTAGTTCCCTCTCCGTTCCTTTTTGTCATTTCTTTCGAACATTTTATCCTTTTACGTTTGGTTAAAAATAGCCTCTTAAGTGTGCTTTTAAAGCTAATCCATGTCTTATTTGGTATTGGGTTAATTTCGTATTTTCACTTAATTTTGAAAGCAAAATAAAAAAAAAGTTAATAATACTAAATTTTGGTGGATCATTTTTTTTACTAAATTTTGGGTTAATTTCGATAACCCAACACAACACAGCACATGATGTTGGTGTGCAATCGGAGACAATTGAATTCAGTTCCATGGCTGGCTGGCCAATTGTTTGTATCCTGCAACAAAGGAAGCAAAAACATTAAATTCCCATAACTTAAAAAAAAAAAAAAAAAAAAAAAAAGTGGTAATGTAATGAAAAAAACATGTCTGGTCCGGAATTGGAAATTGTCCTTTGTTTTTTTTCTCTGCTTTTTTCTAATCTCGGCCGTACGAGCATCCATGTTATGACTTCAATGGGGCTTCAGATACATTAGGGCACCCCACCCCGTAAGAATATGTTCCTAAATGGAAGGTTCCTTGCTTATAATTGGACCAACAATGCATATGATCCTGCCCCCTTTTCCCATCTTCGACAGATTCAGTCAACAAATTCCCCTACTCTCTTTATTTTTTTTTTTTTGGTTTTGGTGGTCGGGGTCTCTAGTAATATGAAATAATGTGCATGGAATTGGTATCTACTTAGGTTCATTTTGCATTGCTTTAACAAAAGAAATTGTGGATTCTTTGTTGATTAATGCTTTATCTTAAACAATACTTATTATTAGATGGTTAGTTAAAAAGAAAAAATTAATAAAATAATAAATTTTTAATACCCACATAAACAATAATATACCCGCATTCAAAAATTACGAGTTAAAATATTAAAATCATAAAATTAAAAGAATTAAAATTTTTAAAAATTTTATATATATATATATATAGACACACACGAAATTAGGATCAATACTTTCTATCTTTTCATAATTTATTACATCATTATATTTTCTATAAGTATTATTCATCAGAAGATAAAAGATTAAGAGATAATCTTAATCTTAATCATTATATAATGATTATTTCTACCTATTAGATTTAATATCAACATATGAATTTTTATTGATTTAATAATTAAAAAATTAGTAAAAAATATTATATGAAATTAAAAAAAATTTAATCTTTTCTGTTTATAATATGTATCAAAATTTTTTTAAAAAAATTCATAAACTTCTTTATTCTTCTTATCAAAAAGAATTTTTATCTAATTTAAAGTAATAGAATATAAAAAAAAAAAAAAATTACTGAGTGAGAGTGTTCTTGATAGTGTCAAAAGATAAGTTTTGCTTCCCAAATGCAACTTTAATCATTAATAGATTATGATTCTCTAAACTTAATGACATTCTTTAATAGTTGTTTTAATTATAAATTAATACATCTTCTAACCATTTATTATATCTTTTCTTTTACTAAAGTAACTTTAAGACTATTTTACTATAGTGTTTAGATATGCTTCACGCACCGTCTGACCAATCCCAACCGTCGGATTGTTGATAACTGAATTTTTTTTATGGAACATATCCAAAGGTGCCCTTTATCATACTTAGTAACCCTAGTTAAAATTCAATTTCTAAATGTGAATAATTCTTCTAGCTCCTATTTACTATTGTTCTTAACTTTTCAGCCAATTCTCTTCATGATTAATTCTTGATTCTCTTGTGTCCGAAACCCCTTTAGAATAGATGGCTTTGGTATTTGTTTTCTTCTTCTTCATTGTTATTATTATTATTAAAAATATATTGGCTATGATATTAAACCGTGTTCATATTCAATGTGAAAATTGTAATAATATACACGTGATTTGTAATACTTGACCTACGTTTCTACCACGAGAAAAACGAATCCAATTAAGGAAAATTGATTTGTTTATGACTTGACTTGTAATAATCCATTCACTGAATAATGCAGATAAGGCTTAGTTGAATGCATGTATTTTCTTATTCCACATCACAATCTTTCTTCTCTCTATGTTGCAATCAAACCATAATTCATTGTAGGGTCAATACAAATTAGTGGAGTATTATGAAACTTTGAGCTGGGTTCAAATTAATTTATGTAGTTGTTGTCACTGTCATTGAATCAATTGAGTTTCTCAGTCATTCAATAACGATTAGTTGATTAATCAAATGGAGACCGAATGAGGTAAAGAGGAAAGCAAATTACAATTTCAAGTGGGCATACATTCGACCTTGTTCATAGTGATGACTTTAGAGAAGAATTGCAGCAGTTTATGTTCACATGCATTGGGTGGTGCTAGCTTAGCTTGCAATGTGCAAACCAAGAAAGGGATCACTAGACAGCAATGCATGGGATAACTGATCATGATATCGTTGTTTAATGTTGTATCTATGGACACCATTGCATGAAACGATGTCATGTCATGCATTGATATTCAAGTACCTTCCTTCACCAGAAAATTAAATCCCCCAGAAAATAAATATTACACAGAGATGTTGTCTCCCACAGTATGCAAGTTGCATGAGAATACACGAATTTCAAATCCATGCACCAGTACTTGTAATTAAACTGGCTACTTTCAAGCATTGATTAGTTTCATTATGATTCTCTCTAACCAAGCAAAACGTGTGTTGACTTGCAGTTCTTGCAGATAAAGCAGTTGATTCTCCACAAAGTCATAGGCATCTTGTATTCTTTTAATGGATTTTTACCAACGAGTTCTTTCAAGTGATTTGAGCAAAGTAGTATACAATATAAGCAGGATAAGTTGTTCTATTCCAAAGAGAACTGTGTAAAGGATTGTTTGTGAAGTATTATAAGTGTTCTTGGTACTGTTGAGTCGATCAACCAACAAGGGGTAGTTAAACTAAGAATTTGTGAGCAACGAATCCTGCAAAAAACACTTGCTTTTGAGTTTTGACTTGAAATATTTTAAAGGAAATACTCTCGATATCAATCAAAAAGCCTTCCTCAAGATACGTTTACACCAGGGAGGGATGTTGTACGATAGAAACAATGATTCGTGTGATTGAACAAAAATTCACAGAAAGAAAAAAGATAAATTCAATTCAATCAAGAGTGGGAAGTGGGGTCTTGGAAAACCATGTGCAAGTAACATGCATGGAGCCCAAATTAATACCTCTGAAGTCACCATATCTGGCCAGCCCTAGGTTGTTATCAGCTGATCAAATTCGGCAATCTTGTGTATAATCTCACTCCAACAAAACGATGGAGCAGTGTTCAAATTAACATGATTTGGTAATGATGGGTCATTTGATTTCTGGGTGGTCAAAATTTATAATATGAAAGCTCCTTTTTTTGGTTTTCTTTTCTTTTGTAGTATCAAAATCCAATGACCCTTTTGGGTCAATATGGAAAATATGATTAAATCATGTTCAAATTGTTTGGTTTCAACAAGTGCCTCATGAAAAAACAAAACCAAAACTCCAAACAACAGGCGAGTGAACTTGCGTGATTAAAGCAGTAATGCTATTTGTCAGTTCAGTCTTCGAACAGAGAAGAAGAAAAAAACTGGCAGATACTGGGGGCGGGCGACGAAGATAGAAACCATTCATTGGCTAAACTGGACGGCAGGATTCTTTTCTCTAGAGAGGAAAAATTGCATTCATATCCTTAAATCATCTGAACGACCCACTTATTCAATCATGTTTACAAATCTAAAGGAAAAAATGAACCTTCAATGCCCTTGGCCATGTTTAAAAGGGTGGAATTAAAACTATCTTTGAATGGTTTCAAAATTATGTGGGTTAAGAATTATAATTCTATTTTTTAATAAACTAAATTAAGTTTCATTCTAATAAATAGCTATTGCATCAGTATTTGGGGTACAAAAATTTTATAATATCATTAATTTTAATTTTTTAAATTTTTTTTAAGAATTTTATGTATATATATATATATTCATGTATAAATTAAATTTAATATTTTAATCTTTTTATCGATATTCATCATAAATTAGTGCACGAATATTTTGATCCAAAATTTAAAAGCCATTATATAAAATGTTAACTAGCAACAGGCATTTAATAAGTATTTATGATGATGGATTTTTTTTTTTTTTTTTGTGGATGAGAAAATACAAAGTATATTGTTTTATATAAAAATATATTTTTTGAAAAAGTTTCTTTGCACTATTTCAAAACCATTTTTCAGAGGGGATGTATTCAAAATTACCTTTCTCTTTTTATATAAAATGTTTATAAATAAAAACGCATTTAATAAGCATTTATGATAAATAATTTTAATTTTGAAAATATATTTAATAAGCATATATATACATATATATAGAGGTAAATAGTATTTTTCAAAAACATAAAATAATATTTTATTTTAATTAAAAATATTATAAATACTTATTTTACCATTAAAAATACTTTTGAAAAAACAATACATCAAATACTTTTTTAAAAAAAATAAATAAATATCTTTTTATTATATCAAATGTTAAATTAATATAAAAATATATTTATTAGATTATCTTTTTATTCTTCATTAATAAGTATGTATGTAGAGAAGAGGAAGAATGGGGAGGGGACTGAATAGAAGAAAGAGTTCTTTAACTTTACACAATTTTTTATATTAATTTTTTAACTATTAAATTAATACATTTTCAAAATTAAATCTAACATTTGTAATTTAATGTATTATAATTAATATATATATATATGTAAAAATGCAATCTCAATTAATAGCATGTAAGTTGTGTAAGAAATTGTGTAAAAAAGAGAGGTTTTAATTCTAATCTTATATATAGTTATATTAAGAATTTGATTACAATACATTAAATATAAGATGCATATTATTTTTTAAAATTTTTTATATTTATTATTTTAAATTTTATATTTATTACTTAAATTTTTATATCATCTATTTTAAATTTTAATTAATTATAACATATGTAATTTAACGTATTTTAATTAATATATATATATATATATGCGTGTGTGTGTGTGTAAAAAAGCAATCTCAACCAATGGGATATAAGTTGTGTAAGAAATTGTGTAAAAAATAAAGATCTTGATCTCGATTCTATATATAAATATAATAAAAATTTAATTACAGTACATTGAATATAAGATACATCTTATTTTTTTTAAAAAAAATTATGTTAATTATTTTAAAAGTTTAAATTTATTATTTTAAAAATTTTAATTTATTATTTTAATTTTTATATTATTTATTTTAAATTTTAATTAATTATTTTATATTTTATATTTTGTACGTTAAAAGATTAGTCAATTTCTTAAAATACATACAAAATCTAGAAGAGGACTACACCAAAGCAGATGTCCCCAAGGGATGAAACAGGCATTTATTGTTTCTGCAATTAAAAATAAATCCCTGTCTACTATGTGTTCTTCTATCACATTAATCTTTGTATTTACTTAACCAAAATATGTATTATACTATTAATTACACTCTGTCAAGTCAAATACCCATAAGAGAACAGTCTTTAGTCTTTATATCCAATAGAAGTTAGATATCTATGAGAAATCTTCAAAATGGTTGAAGATGTCTATAAGAATGAATACTTTTATAATCAACAAATCTTCCATCTTTCACAGTATTTAATTGTTATTGCATGTAATTAATTATATAAGCAATTATAAGTATTTTTTCAAGTTTAATATAAAATATAATATATAATTTTATTTTTTTTTTGGTTTAGTCTTGTTAGAAAATTTAGAATTAATTATTATATATATATATATATATATGAAAATAAATAAATTATATGATTATATTATTTTAAAATTGTAAAGTAATAAAATTTGTTAAAAAATTAAAATATCTAAATAGAAAGTTAATGGGTTTGATGTTATATGGTAAGAAATAAAAGAATTTAATAATATAATAATGCATTTTAAAATAAATTTTTTGTATTTATTAAACAACAGTGTTAAATACATGGGATTAGAATTCTCTCATCGTCTTTTTTTTTTATTGGCTTAAATACATGTTTACACGTAACACAATTAATAATGAACAGTTCAGATTATATATTAAAATTTTTAATTTATATTGTAAAATATAAATTTAATTTATAAATTTTGTTAAAATATTATATGAATCATTCATAATTAATTGTATCATATAATATTATTTTATTAAAAATTAAGAAATAATTATAATTTAAATATATGATATTTCTATATAAATTGAGGAATATAAAGTAACGTGACATAATAATATTGTTTGAATAAAAATTTTTAAAAAAATTAAATTAATATAATTAAGAATTTATTAAATATTTTATTTTTATTTAATCAATATTATCATGGTATGACAATTTATACACAATAAATAAAACTTTATAATCAAATAGAAAATTCCATTCAATATTTCTTTACGAGGAAGCTCATTAATATAACTGCCATGGATGTTGGATTCTGTTTACTATAATTTGCCTATTTATAAACAATACTAATGAACGGTCAATCCACTAAGCCTTAGACACGTTCTCTACTTGGAGCCCTTAAAAATTCAATTCCCACAAAGCATTCAATTTCTTGGTTGTTTTAAGAATCTCTCCTTTAATCAGTAATTCCAAATGTTTGCCTAACCGGATGTTTGGTAGCCGAGAAAATAAGAGAGAATTGAGGAAAAAAATTGTATTGGGTAATAAAACCGAAAACCATTATAATGTGGTTTATGAATTTTGTTTAGTCATTTTAAGTTATAATTAACAATAATTAACAAATAATAAAATACCAGTATCATGATTAAGAGATGAGAATGAGATAGTTGGAAACCACCTCTTCCCAAATCTACCTAAGTAGAATGATTCCACCCAAAACAAATTCATGGGAATTTTCCCTATAAATAGTCTCTCCATTCGTTTCAGTAAGCACAATTACAGAGACTCTCTTCTCTCCAGTCTCTTTTGTGGGCAAAATTCCAGTGTTTGCTTATTGTTAGTATATTACAAAGTTTGATCGATCAACCACCATGGCTATGATGGTGTTGGCAGCTGTTGCTGTGATATTTGTTTCTTTGTTGTTTAGAATTGCTTATGACACTGTCTCATGTTACTGGTTAACACCAAGACGCATCAAGAAAATAATGGAAAAGCAAGGCGTGCGTGGCCCGAAGCCTCGTGCTCTGACCGGCAACATCTTGGAAATGGCTTCCTTAATCTCTCAATCTACCGCAAAAGACATGAATTACATCAATCACGACATCGTCGGTCGTCTTTTGCCGCATTATGTTACCTGGTCTAAGCAATACGGTATTCATGTCTTCACGATGATGCCTTGTTTTAATGTTATTACAAGCTTGTGATCGATCAGTACTCATGTTCTGTTTTTTTGTTTTGTTGCAGGGAAGCGATTTATATATTGGAATGGTATCGAGCCGAGGATGTGCATATCAGAGACTGACTTGATCAAAGAACTTCTGTCAAAATACAGCACCAAGGCAGGAAAATCATGGCTGCAACAACAAGGATCAAAACATTTTATTGGCAAAGGTTTGTTAATGGCGAACGGCGATGACTGGTATCATCAACGCCATATTGTTGCCCCTGCATTCATGGGAGATAGACTCAAGGTAAATAATATTTATATTTATTTCTACATGTAATATTGCGCTTACTTCACTTCCAACTTTGATAAAAAAAAGAAAAAAAAAAGAAATTCTTTTTTCCTTTTCCATTAGAGTGAAAGTAATTTGGTTGGATTTTCTTTCTTTTTCTGGTCTGTAGAGTTATGCTGGACACATGGTAGAATGCACTAAAAAGATGCTCCAGTCACTGCAAAATGAGGTGGAATCGGGGCAAACCGAGTTCGAAATTGGAGAGTACATGACGAGACTTACTGCTGACATAATTTCTAGAACCGAATTCGATAGCAGTTACGAAAAAGGAAAGCAAATATTCCATCTCCTAACAGTTCTTCAGCATCTTTGTGCTCAAGCTAGCAAGCACCTGTGCCTTCCAGGAAGTCGGTGAGAATTATTTTGTACTTTTATATTTGGGCATAATTAATTTTCATGGCCTGGCTGAGATGGGATTTTAATTTTTTTAATTTTTTATGGTTTTGATTCTACATATAACGTATTCTGTTTTTCCTTTACAAGATTCCATCTATTTCTATAAGCTTCATGAATACTTTCCGTAATATTTTTTCCCTTTGTGTAGTCATTTTCAAGTTATATCCAGCTACTGATCAGATTGACGTGTTTCCTTACACCGAGAAGACAAATTTTAATGCATTTTTAACGATTTTCTTTTTGGACAGGTTTTTCCCCAGTAAGTATAACAGAGAAATAAAATCATTGAAGATGGAGGTAGAGAGATTGCTAATGGAAATCATACAAAGCCGAAAGGACTGCGTAGAAATCGGCAGAAGCAGTTCCTATGGAAATGATTTACTGGGTATGCTTCTTAATGAGATGCAGCATAAAAGAGGCAATGGATTCAGCTTGAATCTTCAGCTGATAATGGATGAATGCAAAACTTTCTTCTTTGCTGGACATGAAACTACTGCCCTGTTGCTCACATGGACTGTCATGTTACTAGCCAGCAACCCTTCCTGGCAAGAAAAAATTCGCGCAGAGGTTAAACAGGTCTGCAATGGAGAAACTCCTTCTGTTGATCACCTCCCTAAACTCACTCAGGTAAGCATGAAATTAACTGATAATTACCTTAACCAATTTATGGTCATTTCTTTTCTTTTGTTTTGTTCAGTTTGTTTGTTTTCATATATGCAAAGTGGTATGGCCGGTTACTAAGAAAAAAGGGTGCAGTGTCATTACTCACCAAACAATTCGTCGCCATGACCTTTGACCCAACATGGTTATTTTACCAAAACTTACCCATACAAGAACAGTACTGTGCTTTGGTCATTACAAGCTCAAAGCATAGTGATTTCCAATGAACTGAACATTCAAACAGTATTTAACACACTTTATATAAGCAAGTTGGCACTAAAGAATTGCCACAAAAAGCGATACCAATCTTGATTTTTTCCCCCTTGGTGCTCGTGGAGAGTTTGTTCGTTTTTGATTTTGATAATGACCAACATGATGCTCTGTTCAAGCTCATCAGTTCATGGATCTCCACTGCATCATATAGTTTAATTTTCTAGCTTAATTGCTTAGCGTAGAGTCTAATCACATGTCAAAAAGCAAAGAATAACCTAATCAATCTTAAAAAAATTAAGGAACCCAATGACTAAATCTTTTAGCTGCCTAACTGGTTATGAATCTTGAAAAAAAAAAAAAAAAAATAGAGTATTCTAAAGAGAATCCAAGGACTGTACATTGCCTTTTGATATAGTACTCGTAAAGTAGTTATGTCTGTTTCTTCGTATCTGAAACGGTATGAATTCGATTAGAATATGTAATAACATAAATCTGAATGGTGTGTTTTATTTTTTACAGTTGAATATGGTCATAAATGAATCACTCAGGTTATATCCACCGGCTACTGTTCTTCCGAGAATGGCCTTTGAAGATATTAAGCTGGGTGACCTCCTAATTCCAAAGGGGTTATCAATCTGGATTCCAATGCTTGCTATACATCACAGTGAAGAATTATGGGGTAAAGATGCAAACGAGTTCAAACCAGACAGGTTTGCTACTAGAACTTTCGCCGCCGGCCGCCACTTCGTCCCTTTTGCCGCCGGTCCAAGAAACTGTATCGGCCAATCTTTCGCTATGATGGAGGCTAAGATCATATTGGCTATGCTCATTTCCAGGTTCAGCTTCAATATTTCGGACAATTATCGACATGCTCCTGTTATTGTCCTGACAATAAAACCAAAGTACGGAGTTCAAGTATACTTGAAGACCGTGGATGCCTGAGACATGAAGATTTTGTAGCTGAGTTAGAATACTTTCTAAAATACTTTCTAAAAATATTCCTAATAATCCCATACATATATTATGTAATAGAATTCTAGGCTTGATGGGCCTGAATTGAACATGGAGTTCCTCCCCTATGTTTCTAGGCAAAGGGATTAGTCCACTTTCAGCCAAAAGGTTGCTCGCAGTCTACCTTAGGAATAATCATGAAAATTCCGGTAAAAAAAAAAAAAAAAGTTGCTAATCCTACAGAAAGTAACATGTTCAACATGTGATTATTGCAAGTAATTAATCGTAATGAGCTTGTTTTGTTGACAAGTTTTGTTGATATTCGAAGCCAAATTCGATGCTTATACAAGTATACTGTAATGGTATGTATAATTCTTTTAAGAAGATTTACATACAGTGAAAGAGAGAGAGGGAGATGAAACAAGGAGGATTAAAATACAAAGTAGTTATGAACAATTAAGTAATCAAAAATCAAAGAACCACCCATGGTGATTTGCCTTTTTGGCTAAAAGATTAATTAAGTTGTTATCATATAGGTCGTCAAATTGGCATATAAACTACAGGAGTCTTTAAGCTTGAAAGCAGCTGTTTAGATAAGCTCTAGATGCTGTCGAAAAGTGCTTCTTCTTCACTTTGACGCTTCATAACACTTAACCAAGTGCTTGGAGCTTTTAAAATGTGAAAATTCGACAACTTGTTTAATATTGAACAAACTGCAACCATGTAAGTAGGCCCAAGGCAGGGATCCCACCTTTTATATATATATTTGCCCTAATCAGTCACCCCATCATTCTGTTTAATATGTTTCTGATTGATTCTTCTGCTTCTGCCACTACAGCAATTCCTTCTTTCAAGTTCAACCTACCACTATTATTTATTTATTTATTTCTCTACTCTTCTCTGTCTGTAACTGTCATCCAATTTACACTAGCTACGAGAAATTCCCCGTACCCTGAAAGCTCTGTTATTTTATTGGGGCGTGCAAAATTGCAAGTGCATGCCCCTTGGTTAGGTACAGGGTCTTTTGTTTGTGCTACCTCTTTTATACTATAAAAATTTCTCCATTCGGTATGGATTTTGGGGAGAGGAACCGAATGAAAAAAATAGAGAAAAATGGCTGAAAAAGTTACTGTTTTATTTGAGATAGTAGTATTTTTGTTGTAATTAAAAAGTATAATTAAAAAATATTTAATAATATTAATTTTTAATAAGAAATTTTTTTTATTAATATTCAATATGTTATACTTTCATCATATAAAAGTTAAGACTTTAAAATTATTATATTTAAATATTAAATAAAATATAAATCGATTTCTCAAAATTTCGTGTTATATTATCAGTATTTATCTTATAATTTTTAAAAATTAAGATATATTTATATCTATTATAATTTTAATAAATTTTAAAAATATATTAACTAAAATTTTTACTAAATATTATAACTTTATTCAATGTCGGTATTGAAAAAACAACACACTTTTATATTTATATTTATATTCAATAATTTTATTCCACAACAACCATCTTTAATGTCAAATTCATTTCCATACCTAAATCATAGGCACAAGTAAGCGAAGGACTATCTTTGTGTGATGCATGTGTGAAAAAGATTGTGTGAACCTTATGCAATGGCAGCTGAAAATGTGGACAGGTGTGAAGAAAAATCCCAAAACAAACGCCAATTATGAAGAAATTAAGGAAAGAAAAAGAAAGAAAGGACAAGGAATAGTCAACCATTTGAAAGTAGGAAGCACTCTTGTCTACAGCACATTGCCTCATGATGAGTATTGAATTAATCTCTTTTACTTAATTTTGGTTGACCTAAACTTGTGCTTTCTGCGGGATAAATTGACAAAAAAGAAAGTAACAAGCACAAAACCCAAATCCTATAGTTAGAGATGTATTGATTCTTAATTTATGATTACATAATAAAATTACATAGATTGAAAATAGACACTGCCAAGCATAAATGTTATGAAAGTTACTTGTGACCCAAAAAGAAAAAGAAAAAATTCCTATACCTTTATAAAGACATAATTATAACAAAAATAAAACAATCTCTTCGTATTGATATTAATAATAAATATATAAATAAAAAAATTTTAATAAATTATTATACAAATACAAGATTATAAGATTGATTTTTAATTTTAAGAGTTTGAGACGAATTTTTAAAATTTAATTTAAATTAAAAAATAAATAATAATATATAATTCAAGTTATCTTTTTCGATGTATGTGGGTATATATATAAGAAGGAAAGGAACACTTTTGGGGGAGCACAAGCACCCAAAATAATATAGAAGAGATTATCCTATGATTATGATTTATGATTAGACGTAAATCTTTATATTGTAGTATGTCCCTCCTCTTTGCACGAGTGGGTATCATTATCAGTGGCTTAAAGCTTAATTAGGTGAAGAGTCAAAGCAGGATAATGACCATCTTTTCAAGACCACCATGTTAATAAATTGATTAAGCACTTAACATAATATTTTTTAATTCATTAAAATAATTTAAAAAAATAGTTGTAATATTATATTTCTAAATTATATATGCTCCACCACCACCACCACCACTCCCACCACCACTTTCCACTCCCACCGTCATCATTAACTTCTCATCTTCCCTCCCACTCTCTTCTTCACCAGCCATTGATAATTATTATTAAAATATGCTTTATTCTAATCTGATAAAAGAAAAGAAACATGATTACAGAAAACGATTTCTTCTTCGTCTTCTTCTAAAAAGGTGCGACTAAGTTTTTCTGAGAATAATAATAATCTAATGGTCGTAATTATCCTATTTATTAGATATGTGTACAGGTGAAGTCTATTTGGTACATGAGATGACTGACGTGACTTCTTGTCCGAACTTCCCACAATTTGTTCTAACAATTGGAGATTTGGGTTAGGCTGCATTCTTTTTTATACAACATGGACCTTGTTCATCATTTTACCGAAGAACTGAATGAGGAGGGAGGAATTGGATGTAGTCAACGGGGCCTTGGAGTTAGGCTAGAATTAGCAAGCAAGTTGGGGAAAATGTAGGTGGGTAAGTATGCTCTACAGTTGGGATTTTTTTGGTAGCTATATCCGAAATTCATGCTAAGATATGCATTCATATTAAGTCATGGGATTGAGACCAAACTTTTACTTTAAGAAAAGGCCAAAAAAAAGGGGGTGGGGGGGTTCATACTTTCTTGTTCTTGCATTCAAACGGTTTGAAATTTATATTAAAATGAGGGCTATTTAACTTTCAATTTAAGGGTTAAGATTATTTTTTGGTGTGATTGTTTATGATAACTAGTACGAAGATTGAAGAGTTTCCCTTCATATCATTTAATTGTCTTAACTTTCATTCTATACCCGTAGGGCAATTTTTTAAGAAGACAACATTTTAATGGCTTAACTGTGCTACCTGTATTCAAATGTGAGGACCAGAAACCTGGAAATTGACTTGCATGAACAAGATTACCATAAAAATGGCATGGCAGACACCTACTTTTTTAAATTTTTTTATTTTAGAAGAAAGCAAGCCATACTCTGAATAGTAAATCTATACAAATCAAACAAAACCAACCCATTAATCATCAAAAAAATTTTAAAAAGAAGAAGAAGAAGAAGAAAAATATCCTGGTGAAATCTTAAATCTAAAGCTTTTGTCTCATTGTATACTTTTAACGGGAAATCTAAAATGAATGATGTCTAGTTTGACTGACGTGCAAGGAAGATCCTACCGGTATCAACGCCACCCAATCTGCTAAATCTCCAAGATTTTTCCCGGGAAATTTTATATTATCTTTCGACCTGGGAAAATCTTTACTTTTGAATTGAGAATAAACTTGTTGATAAAACTAATTGAAGAATTAAAAGACAAACATAAGCATGACGTACATCTCATCAACTTGCAATTGATATTTAATACCATCTTGAATTATACAGTAAAAATTTTATGTGAAATAATTCAGCCATTAACATAAATTTATTTATAAATGATTAATTAAAAAAATTAAATATAAATCTAATTATTTGATTAATATAATAAAAAAAATTTATAAAATTCACATTTATTTTTTTTTTCCTTCACTATCATCATCGAATAAATTTTTTTTACTTCATTGATTTGATACTTTTACTCTATTAATTATACTAAATGATAATATTATTTCACCTAAAATTTTATTAATAATTTATATTAAATTTAAAAATTTTAGATAAAATAATCTTACGATATAATGATTTTATTATATTAACATAAATTTTATAATAAAACTATAATTAATAAAAAAAGATGGTGAATAAAAAAAGTTAAAAATAAATTTATTTTTAATTAATATAGTTAAAAAAATTTATGATATTTGTTTTTAGTTTTTTTTATTTATTAATAAATAATTTTTTTTTATTAATTAAATAATTTTATCATATTATTTATATTAATATAATAAATTTATTTTACTTAAAATTCTCTTTAAATTTAATTTAGGTGGTAGATTATTATTGTTACCGTGTAGAAATTTAAGAACCTGTCCGCTGTATGCCTGTGAAATCCTCTGGATCCATTAACACGGTTGACAAGAAAGAAAACAAAAATAATAAGCAGACTACGATAGGTGTAGTCTTGAAGACAATCCATACAAGCGACTGACTGTCCTAAAATTATATACACCACACATTTTAAGAACTCGGCCATGCCCAAAACTCAAAACGCCCTTAATATATTAACAACCACCCAGATCAGTGTATATGACATTCAAAATTACTCATTAAAATATTCTCCGAATAATAAGCATGGTCACTGACAAGAGCATGTGTGGCCGCCTGGCTTGGATTGTAAATGGATGGAGAAAGGATCGCGCACTCGTATATTGGAAGCAACTGTAAACCTTGTTCTTGATAAGCACCACAGACCCCTATCGTTTAAAATATTTCTTAAAACCTGAAGAAAGATAAAACGAAGTCTTCCTTTTCCTTTTTACCATTTCCCAGTATTACTATATATGTATAATTTGGTTGGAGAGACTATTGCCAATGCAAGGACGATTCGGTAAGAAATATCAATATCACTGCAGGGTGTGGAGTACTGAGTGCATGGTGACTTGTAAGAGCAACTAGTATAGTCTCCGTTTGACATTAAATCGATAAATAAAAATCATATCATGCAAGTTTTGCCGACGATTTGATATATCTTTTTCATGGACTCTTGAATATTCCTAGTTATTGTGCGCATTCACAATTGAATTCAGGACCACCTACTTCCAATAGGAAGAAGAATCCCACAAGTATATTACATTCACAATCAACTTCCAATCTAAACTTAGTACCCATCGATACGATCAACGTCCAAAATCAATTGCTAGAAGTGTTAAATTGATAAATATTACTTTTCTAGTAAGTAATCAAGTAATCGCAAAGAAAACTAGTAAGCATAAGAAATGGTTTATGGTTGACTTGGGGACTCAAGCTTTAGATGGTTGATTTTCGTGGTGATTGACAAGACAAGACATTCAAAGAAGAAGAAAAAAAAAAGTCAAAAGCGTAAATGGTTGACAACGTGAAACAATATATGTGCGTGCGTGCGTGCGTGCGTGTGCGTGCTTGCGTGCGTGCGTGCGTGCGTGAGTGTGTGTGTGTGTGTGTGTGTGTGTGTGTGTGTGTGTGTGTGTAATTCCAGTGAATATCATGATGTTCTGCTAAGAAAATAACGAAGCTATCTATGCTGGGTGTCGAGGAGCATGATTACTTGGTGTTGTATTTCTGACACAAGTTTAAGATTCAACAAGACAGTACTACTGCTGCAAGAATAAGGAGAGCACTTACGACACCAAATTGAAAGGGAATTAACCACTCTGTTGACCTTAGCAAGTGACAGCTACAATTCCTTGTGTCACAAACTTCGTTTCACATATGGGTTGTGGAAAAACAACAGAGAAAGCAATGGGATTTCTTGTGGCTTTAATGCAATCTAGTTATTTGGATAACAGGTTGCTACAACTAAATGACATTATCTAAACAAACTGTGGATGCTTGACAAACTGACTGATGCCCACAGGAATTCAAGGACAAGTGAAATGCTGACAACAAGCTCACCAGTTACAGTCAATAACAACTTTCTTCTGTGCTTTGCTATTGCCTTAACAAAGTGCAATCCAACAAGAGTTCTTAGTCTACTAATGGAGATTCAAGATAATGTTATAAAAAAAAAAACATAGCCAAATTTGAAGTGGGCAAAAGCAGAATACAATTTGACTTAGGAACTTTAATTGCACGGCTCAAAATGTGCAAATGCTATCGACAAACGGAATATGATGATACTTGCTGTAATTTGCAACACACTTATGGTTTGTGGATGACAAATTGTAATGGTCGTTTTTCATGGAAAATTGAGTTGGGTATATAAAGGCAAACAAGATGAATATTTGGAACAGAAGTCTCCACCAAACGTAATTCCTTTGACAAGTGGGACTCAAGTGGGAAAAGCACTTCTCCGGTTGAGATGGGAAATGAAATGAATAGTAGTAGTAGTAGTAGTAGTAGTAGTATCTATTTCTAAAAATGTTGAAACACTAATGGATTTTTGGGAATTATAGGCTTCTTATCCACCTCAGGGTATTGCTGTAGCTGTGGGTATTGCATGTATACCATGTGCATGATATAGACCTTAAATCTTGTACTTTTCTGTACCATTTGCAAAATTTGCTTAATGTAATGTCAACTGTGGACTGGACTGGAGTGCAAAAAGTGCTTCTTGATGATTTCTTAATGACCAAAAGTTGTGGGTTGGACACAACTTGGCCACATACTTTTGGAATTTTAACATTCAACAGCACCCTAACTCCACACCTCTCAACCCGAAGTTGAACAGCACCAAGTTAGTGGGCTCCGGACAAGTAACTGAGCAGTTACGAACAGAAATAGTCAAAGAAAACTAAATATTTACGTAGTATTTAACCTGTTTAATCACAATATTTACATGCCCTAAAGACTTGTCCTTTTAGGTGCTCTTTGGAGTTTTAAAAATATGAACTCTTGGGCCACGGTTGGCAGAGGTAAAGCACCAAACACTTGTGGGCAACAGAAATTACAAAACTCTGCTCCCAATTCTCAACTGAGAAGCTGGTACAATTCTTATGCCTGAACAGACCAGGAGATTGCGCACCGAAAGTATAAGAACTTCAATGCAAACTGGCAATAAACCAAAACCTAGCATTCGTATTTAAATAAGAATACAAACTGATAATTCTCAGAATGCTCGAACGGCATCTTTTTTCGTAAGTTTTGAGTAACTGAAATGTTAGAAACGACAATCAACATTGACTTGTCTATACAGTGAACCAGAAAGAGATTTAACAGATCTAAAGTTGTGGGTGTGGGCTGTTGAAGATGGTTATAATTTGCTATGGCATGCACATCATAGGCCAACATATTTGGCAAACTAATCATGCGACAGTGGAAAGAATCTCAACATTTTGTAGGCTAATATCACCAACTATGATCATTAAATTAAGGAACATGTTCGCATATTATAGTACAAAAATTGCCTAGATCAGAATCAGTAAGGCATGTGCCTTGCTCAGCACTGATGTTGCAATAACCACTTGGTGGCGGAGCAGTCATATTGGTATATGCACCGCGCTGTGAATTCATTGGGAAGAAACTTTGCTGAGCATTTATGTTTTGGTATGGGCTTTGCTGAGTGTTTATCCTATGATAAGGGCTTTGCTACGAATTCATGTTCTGATATGAGCTTTGCTCCGCATTCATGTTCTGATAAGAGCTTTGCGGAGCATCCAAGTTTTGATACGTGCTCTGTTGAGCATTCATATTCTGGGAGGAGCCCGGTTGAGCATTGATGTTCTGTCCCCCAGAAGTCATGAAAGACTGGTAAATATTACGTGCAGCAGTCAAATGCTCAGAAGATCTGCAGATATCAACAATGCACTCAGGACCACCAGATTGAGGATCTTGAAGCTTAACCCTTGCTCCACCGACCTAGAATATAAGGACGGCCAAATTAGCAATTTGTCAGCAAAGTTCTGAAAATCAAATAACTATGCATTCTGAAAGAAAATCCACAATTTATGAAAAGCCGATATTTGAAAATTCATCTAACACTCCACCAACTCAGATGTCACAAAATATAAAGGACCAATTATAAGCTTATTGAATTTGAAAGGACATTGTGTGGCCACCAATATAAATGAAACAAAAAGAGCATAATAAAATAAAACATCCAGAATATTAATTTGATAAACATTAGCTCATTCAGTTGCAAGAAATCTCTAAGTTCATGGGAACCCCATGCATGCTATTAGTTGAGTGGCTAGATTCAAAGACATTAAATGCATAGAAAATAGTCTGCAATGGACAACAATGTAAGTCTACTCTGCCAACAGTAACACCGCCACGGGCCCACGGTGCGTACTGGAAATATATATACTAACCGAGGCTAAAGAAGAAGGGATCTAAAGTAATAATGACCACACTCTCAAGATCTCTGTGTCTGAGAATAATGACTAAAACGTGTTCTGCAATTGAAATTCGAAAACGAAAAAGGTGTAGCGTCCTAGTCACTTAGAAGTCCAGCTGCATTTACACCAAATTTCCTCCCTCCTATAAGAATTAAGGTAAACTACCTCACTAACATTGGAAATATTGCTTCCCCAAGTTCCCATGACCGAACAAACCACATTGTTAGGAACCCTAGCCTCCAAAGCACTGTTAATATTCAGATACCTGAAAATATACATATGACATCACACTCAATCACAGTACTTGAACATGCTATTTGCAATAACTAAAAATAAAGGGACCAGTACCTGGTAGCAGATGGAGGGACAGGATAACTCCAAGGTTCATAGTCATATCCACCCTTCAAAAGAGCATTAAAAGTAATTTAGTTATCAATGATCAACAAATATTCATTATTATCTTAATCATTAAATAGATCAGCTGCAAGGAGTCAAAATAAATCACCAGAAAACGACAATTAATCATCAAACTGTCAGACATACTAAAACAATAACATGATAATGTTTTCATTTAATTTTTTAATAGAAAACAAAGCAATTGCAATAACAGCATACTACTTGCACCAATCTATCCCAAGAAAGCCTTCTAAGAAATGAAACAGTGGAAGGCAGCACATCATTCTCCACAAGTTGATTGATTGATTATAATAATAAATCATGGGTAACAATCAACCAGAATTAACAGGTACACTTTTTAAGAAACATGAAATATAAATTATTTAAAAGCTCCATACCATTATCACTAACCGCCACCAATTTAACAGGAGAAGTATAACACAACACCACCCACCCAAAAAAAAAAAATTATATCCACCGGAAGAGGTAAGAAGAATCATATGTATGGATCACCCTAACAAACACACAGGACCTTGATGTGTTACCAAGTTGTTTATCCAGATTCAGTTACTTTTGTATTACAATTTTTTTAAAAAAAAAAAAAGTGTATATCATAATCTAAAGTGGTATTACCGCTATCACAAACACTAAGTAGATAATTGCATGATTAAGCTTGATCTGAGAGTAACGACAAAAAAAAAAAAAAAGTTACTTGAAAGCAAAAGATGAGGGCAAAAGTAGAAAAAAAAAAAAATACCCAGAGATGTTCAAATCCACCAGAAATGCCAGCTCCCACTGAATTGGATGGTGGGGGTCCTCTGCCTGGTAAGGTTCCTGCAGTGCCCAGTCGTTGAACAGGCCCAACAGAAGCAGGTTCAGCTCCAAAATTTGCATCTCTGAGGGTTCTCACCCTTAATCTTGATGCAATCTCTGCCAGAGCATCTTTAGCAAAACCAAAATTTCCTGACATCTGAATGCCCAAAGCACGGATTAATTTAAATAATTGCAGTGCTAAGAATAAATTAAACTTTCAGCATCAGCACAATGTGTAAATATCAATACTAAATGCATTGTGCAGCCATATCACCTGTACAAGCTCTTCATCCTCAGATGCACACTTAGGCTTATCATCTTTAGAGTAAACACAAATGTCTGCCTGGCTTCTCCTTCTCATCTCATTGATGACATGACCACCTTGCCCAAGAATGCAGCCAATCTTACTTGATGGAACAAGAAGTCTAGTAGTAATTGTACCTTTCTCAGCAAACTCACTTGTTTTGTTTTGAAGTTGAAGAATTGCGTCGATGATTTGTGATCTTGGGTTCCAAAGCCCCTGAAAAAATATCCCTACAATGATCAAAAACTATATGATGTAAAAGGTGGAGGAATAATAATGTCTAAAAAGAAAAGAACAGATATGGACCTCAAAAGAAGAGACACAAATTACACGTTCATCAGATTCAGTTGATGCATCCTCCACATGGATACTAGCACCAGTCTCCTGCTGTAGCTGTTTTACATTAAAACCTCCCTTGCCAATCACCCCACCAATTTTCCCAGCTAAGCACAAAATTTTCATAGAAAACTCAGCTGAAGCTTCTTCCCTTGGTCCAGGGGGACCACCATTAAAGCCACCCGGTCCAAAGCCAGAGGGCTGGTCACCATATCCCCCCATCCATGGCGCAGCTGGCATACCATAGGAACTAGAATTCCGAGGGGGCCAGGCTGAATTTCCTGGGGGTTGCGTATTTGTCATAGGAGCAGTAGGAGGATGAAAACTTTGGGCCCCATAAGAAAAAAGAAAGCTTGAAGGAGGAACGCCTTTGCTTGGATTCTGATGCAACAGAGTGGACACTTCGTAGAGAGCCCTCTTGGCTACATCTGGTTTTCCAGTTATCTACAAAAAACCAAAAACAATCACACTTGTTGGGAATTGTAAAATAAATCAAAGTGGTCCATAACAATTCTCCCAAAATACATGCCAATCATGAGCCATACCATGTACGAATTTAGAATGATGCTGAAAACAGAGCGCTATAATACCTCCTAAAACACAAACACACAGATAATAATATACTATATTTAACATACTTTTACAAAGATACTCAAACCTGGCAAATAACTCCCAAGAATGATGGCTGGGACAATTGACAAACAGATATTATCATGCAGTGGGATGTATTCATTATCAAAAAGAGATGAAAATCATTTAAAACTTGATTATCATATATTTGTTTCAAAACCACGGGGGCAAAATCAAATCCATCTTTGTAAATGACACATTAACACTGTATGAAATGATTGAAGAAAAAAAGACAATACACCAAAGAAAAGAGAACGGAAGATCAAATTTCCATAAGCACAAATGCTTATCAAACACTTCTTTTCCTAGAGTCTTGTCCACTTGGTCATTCCTTTAGAGTCAGCATAGCCATGTAGTGAGCGAAGGTTCATCCACCCACCTCTTCTGAATGCCTGATACATACCTAGCATTTGCGGCCACCACTGAGTCAAGATACCATTGAATCTTCCAGGTGCATTCACGTTTGGCCACACATCTCTCAAACTCAAACTCGTGCCAGAAATTATCCCTTCTGAACTGCCTTATGTTCACTATAACAGATCAATTCAGCTCTTTACGAAAGCAGACGGTGATGGACGTCTCTGAACAAGAACACCTGCATCCCACTAGCTGATTCAGAAGGTGGAACTCAAGTGACAAATCCATCAATACTTTAGAACCAGCAGAAACCATGTCACAGCCAAAAGTTCCACGAAAGTCAGGAAGAGGTTTACTACTATAAAAAATTGAGTCCATTTCATTCTAACACATTTTGTAATATAATCCAATTGGATTCCTATAAGCTCTATCAAATCACATATTGGTATAACTTAATCGATCCAATCTCTTCCTCCAGCAGCCCAGAAAACCTTATTTAACTCAATTGTACTTATATATAGCAGAGAAAAAAATGCCCGATAAATGATATCTATAATTTGATGAATAGAAATGCCTACTGTTCAAGAAACCTACAAGGAAATGATTTGTAAAATAGTAAAGCCCCTTAACATGCTTGGTCACTGACCACACTTGTGCAAAACAACGCCACAATGAATTTCTGAAAAGCCTTTAAGGGAACTTTTTCCATATCCGGTCTCAAATGAACAGATAAAGCATAAACTTCTACAAGTGAATGCCCCTGTCTCAAGTTATCAGGTCAATCATAGACTTCAACAAGTGAAAGCAGGAAATAGCGCTTAATGCTATTCAACTGCATTTAGCATGAAGATTCCAGAGAAAGAAATTGCTGTCGTGTATCAAGACACATGTATCCATCTACAGACCATGACTGCCATATGGATTGCAACATGGTCCTCGTTGAGAAATCATGAAATCTTAGAATAAAAAGGGCATTTTTGAAATCTTTAAAGACAATGCCTTTCTTTACTTTTAGATACTACAAGTTTCATTTGCAAAAGCTTGGTTGAGAATCACCTGGCCTAAGGTCAAAAATGACTCAATATTCAGTAACATGTGCCAAAGCCAAGTTCACAGGAAACATAAGGTAACTATATAATTAGCCAGCAAGATCCTACTGAAATGTTGCTTGTGGTTAGGCAATCCAGATACTAACTAACTCATGCTATCAACATCAGGAAAGCTTATAAAACCTTTCAAAAAAGGTTAAAAAAAAAATCTAGAGTACAAAGTATACATTCTCAATGAATGTAGACTTAACAACCTATTAAGCTGGTCAAATGAGCAATGACTTTCCCATGAGCAAGAAAGAGCCCGTATTGAGAATTTCACAACTCATATCAAACATATAAAATACAAGAGTTATCACATCAGCCTGACATCATACATATCTTGCCAAACTCCCAGCCATGAGCCAAAATCTCAACTAAAGAAACCTGTATAAGTCTCTCATATAATCAAGCAAACATTTCATCCCCATGTGGAATGAAAAGATTATTCTCTCACATTGTATTGGGAGAACAATTCTGGCAGAGGTATTGGGACAATTTTGGCCCATTGTAGGTCATTTTCTCTTTAAGAAACAGTGAATCACCCAAGTCTAAATGTGCTTACTAGGGACCACTTGAAGAAAAGTAGGAAATTCTTATGTTGAAGGCATTCATGGCACTAACAAATCAAGAAGGAAAACAAAAAACTGATATATTACCCGCACCAGTTCATCAGTGCTCGTAGCGCAAGGAGGAAGACGATCTGCCGGAAGGACACGTATGTTTGCACCCGTTTCACTTCGTAATCTTTGTATGACATCTCCTGGTTTGCCTAAGAGACATCCAACCATATTGTTTGGAACAAGCAGTCGTGTAGTAACAGTATTGTTTTCATCATCATCATCAGATGTCATTCCACCGAAAAGATCTTCCTTGATAATTCTGCCATGAACCTTCAGAAGAGCATCCTGGGCAGCACACTGAGGCTCCATGGACTCCTTTTCAGTCTCAGCAGCTGAATCCTCGTCACTATTAGGTTTCCTAAAAATTTTTGCAGGAGAACTGTATACAACAATTACTCTCTCCTCTGAACCAGGAACAGAATCAGCAACTGTGATCCTTGCCTGGGTCTCTTCCCGCAGGGCTTTGACTGTGTTGCCAACCTTTCCAATAACACCACCAATTTTCCTACAAGGGCAAAGTATGCGATAGACAGTGTCAGCAGGTTAAGAACTCCCCAAAGGTTGTTCATGGCTAGAATTCTTCCACTTTCCTCTCTTGATGCCACCTACTTTCCTCTTGAATTGGTTGTTTGGCCATTTCTGGAAAAATTTCCTCTTATTTATATCCATAATGCTACAAAATCTGCAAGTACAACAAATTTGTGGAAGAGTGACCTGAGAAACAATATTACTGCGAACCAAAATGCAATAAATAGGTAATATAATACAATCTTCCAGGTTTAGAATAACCTTTCTCTTCTAAATACACCCATATAGCGCAAGTTCATTGACATTAAGGCTTATTCAGTATAATACAATGTAATGTAAAAGAATGAGAGATATATGATTCAATAATAAATAAATGAACTGGAACTGAATAGAAAATATTACATTTCCATCTAAGCATTTTGTTATTTCTAAATTGAATATCAAGTTTTTTTTTTTCCAAAACAAAAAGACCATTGCTTGTTTTGATATTGAGGCCATATTTCTCACTTCAAGCCAAGAAGTTAATATATGGATGTTACCATCCATGTGAGGCAAAAAAATTTTCTACTTCTTTATTTGATTTTAGTTTTTTGGTACTAAGCCAACTAGCCCATGATGGTATATATACATGCAAACATAACATTTTTTTTCATGTTATAATTTATTTTTAAGAGATTGTGCCCCCGAAAAGAACAGAGAGATCTAAGATAACTCTAATCATCAAAAGGAGGATACATTCCTTACATTATGTAAAATCATCTATGGTTAAGAATTTAGTTACCACTACAATGTAACCATGTAACCACTTTCAATTCGAGCGTACCAAACCAGCCCTGAAGATAACCACAGGACAAAAAAACCAAAGCATTTCAAAGTGTTCATCCAATACCTATCACTGCCTAGCATCATGAATAGGTCTTTTTCCCTACTTTTTTATTAAAACTCATGTAAAGGAGACTCCAGGTAACAAGAATGTATGCATGTATGCAGCAAATCAGAAAATAGAATAGACCATAATGTTAAAACCATAAAACATCACAACATTGAAACCATTACTCTCATTGGCTAAATGTGGCCAATGACTCTTGGGAGGCAAATTTTCTCTAGTTCTAAACAAGCTGTAAGACTATATTCTCTTCCATATTCATCATTTGTTGCATCAACTAAAAGGAAGATTAAGGTTAGTAGTGGTTTAAGAAACCCCATAACCCAAAAAATTACTGCTGGTAAAATTCCATCCACAAAAAACCCATCCATCTAAGTAAGGGGACCTCATTTTTCTTTAAAAGAAAGGATAGCACGTCCTTAAAGATATGCTACCTACGTTCCAACATAATACAACACATGTCTATAGTTGTGGGCATTTTGCTTTCAGATAATTCACAGGGTATGCATGATTTTCACGCATTGCACTTGCTCATCTCCAGCACTGGAGAGACGCCAAATGCTAAAGATCAGCTAGTATCCTATTCCTAAACAGAAAAACAAACGAACTTTGATGTGTCGAAAATTGTAACACAATAAAGCAACAACTTGGATGTAAACTACAGGTTTACAGCAAAAAGCAAAACGACATTAGCTCCTACCAGTCTGCGCTTCAAAGAAAAACCCATAAACACAAATAAAAAAATTAACTAAAATTCGAAAAAAAAATTAAGAAGAAGTAATCCACTCAAAAGTAGTTCCTCTTATTATTCATCATTACAAAACAAAGAATAAGAATGAAAACTACAATTACCATAACTTCACAAAAAAGGAAAAAAGAATGAAAGCCTTAGCTTTTAAGCAGCATTTGTGAATCAAAACTACAATTACACTACACAAAGCCTAAAAGATTCGCACTTGTACAAGCTCCATTTCTATCATTTCACAATCGAAATTCAACCATTTTCAACAAAACCACCATATTTTGGAACGAGATTATAATTCTCTAGAAAATTCAGCTAAAAGACTAAAAATACGAATAAACAACAGTAATTAGGGTTTCTGAGAATGCCTGCTCTTACGTACCGTACCTCACAGACGGAGAGAATAAATAAAAAGCAAGGAACTGATAGACTGAGTTTGGGTTTTTGAGCGAGAGAGAGAGAGTGATTACCGCTTGCAAGTACGAGCGAAGCTGGCGCTCTCCATTTACGGGAGACACAGGGCTCTGAAATATTAATTTTTATTCTTTCAGGTTTTTTTTGTTTCGTTGTCTTACAAAGAAGACGTTACGAAGTACACTCACGTATCGGCTAATTCACAGCGAGTATCCATCAGACGGGCTTGAGTATCAGATCATGATGTCGCGGCCCAAACACTGTCCAAAGTAACAATGAGGCCCTCAAACTTTCAAAATATGACAGGTAGGTCCTTTTTAATTTGAAAATATGTACATAAATATACTAGTATATGCATGTGCCATACTAGAACCCTACATGCTACGTGTGCCTTTTTGTTCCCTTCTCGCCCTAGAATTATTTTTTTATACCTCGTTGTTTGTCACATTAAAATTGTCCATTTAAAAACAAAAATTGGAGAATTAACACATTGTTTTGAGGCTATTAACTTTACCAACTCTATTCATGAAACTGGCCACCACCATTTGTACACCTCTTTCTTCATTCTAACCCAAAAAAGAAAATGGAAATTACAAAATTAACCACCAATTAAAAGGTAAAATTCACATTTCCGAACAGAGCCGCCAAAACTGTAACCATTTACGGCCCCAGCTTCACTTTACACGTATCCCCCTCACAAGTCCCACAAGCTTCAACCTTCCTCTTCTTCACCGGCATCGCGTGGTTTGCGCGTGACACCGATGGCTCCAATCCCAGTGTCAGCTCCAGTCCTAGCCCGAGTTCACCGCCACAACAATCTCGAGGGACTCGCTCATCCGGCTTGGTGATGGATTCTGGCTCAGTTCGGAATAAGAGGGACGCCGCGTCGGCCGTCTCCTCGGACACCATGCTGTCGCTGTACTTACTGTCATTCTCAACGATTGCCAACTCGGACTGGTGACTCAGCGATGATTCGTGGCTCGTCGACCGGTTCATCTCGTCGGCGTAACACTTTGCATCCGCGCACCGGACTGGTTCAGCTTTGTTAGCTTTAGGCTTCACAACTCGCTTGACCCGGCACCTAGTCTTGACCCGGTCAAGAGACGCAGCGGTGTTCTCGTCTTTGGACACGTGACGAATATCATACGCTTTCAGCGGCGGTTCCTGCCCGATCGCTGCCGCTTCAGAATTAATCGGCGTGATCGGCTCGCCTTTCAGCACAGCTTCCACGGCGGCATGGCAGAGTTGCCAGCCACCCGACCACATCAACCCAACCGAACCGTAAATCGGGTTCACTATCCTTCCGCATGCCTCGTATAACAAAGACCTGAAAATTGCTGTTACAAAACCAAAAAAAAAGGGTGAGTATTTTCCGATCTCTATTTACAATCTCCAAAACATTCCAGCAAAATTAACGTCCTGCAACTACACTAACCAGGGCGAAGGTGTTCGGGGCCAGCGTTGATGAGATTCGTGAGACCAGCTCGGCCGTAAAACTTGGCCAAGAAGACAGTAGCGTTGGCCTGAGACTCGGGGCTTTTGATCCACTGCAAGCAAGGTCGAATGCTGCAATTTTCGCTGCATCCTTTGCGAAGAACCCGACACCCATTACAACTCAAACGCATTTTGACTTAAAATCGTCGAAGATTGAAGACCCAGCGAGAAAACACTCTGTGTTGGGAGAAAATGAAGTGAGAACCGAGGTGAGGAATTGAATGTTGCAGAGAAGGAAGTAGGTATTTAAGAGACAAGGGGCTGCTGGGTTTTTCAGGTTAACACTGCGGACGCAGTTGTTTTAATCTCCAAAACACTGGTTTCCACATTCAAGGAGTTTAGTGAACGAACAACCTTTAAGCTTTATAATAATATGGGATTAATCTCCCCCACTCTGGATTTCAGCGCGTGTAGATTACTCTCCA
>CP135558.1:4246643-4270202 GCA_032402905.1 Khaya senegalensis | reverse complement strand
GTTGAAATGTAATTAAATAAATTATTTATTTTTAATTATATTTTTAAATTTATCATAATAATAAATTCTATTTAATTAATTAAAAAATAATTAACAATATGATAAATTATATTTAATTAATCAAAAAATAATTAGTTATTTAATTAGGTTGAGATAGTAATCATATTAAATATGATTAAATTTTTTTTGCTATCTAAACACTTTTATGTGACTGACAGTAATTAATTAATTATAAATAGCTCTTCTCTTTTTTTAGCAAAAACGTATGAATTAGTTTTTCAAAAATTTAAAATTTTAAAAATAAAATTTTGTGGTCAAAATACTTAAATCTCAATTCAAGTTTTTATTTTTTTTTCTTAAGTTAACCATGAATTTAGTGAATTTTAAAAATTTTTAATTCTCTACTTTATATGGATATTATTGGAAATCACAAATTTGGGTAATTCAGTTAAAAAAAAAAAATGATATTTGCGTAGTCTTTATACTTTTACCATAAATTTTGACTTAAAAATTATAAACATGGTTTTACTGGCAATAGAAAGAGGATTTAAAGATCTAAATTTTTGTATTTTATAAATAAAATTTAATTTAAATATATTCAAAATTGAAACTGAATTAAAATTTACGGGGTCTATAAAAAATTCAAAAAAGAACCATAATTATAAAAGATTTTATTGGTATAAGGTATGTAATATAACCTTATTGATATTTTTAATTCTTATTTATCGTAAACCATGCATAATAAAAAGATTGTTATACAAGAATTAAGAAAGTTTTTTTTAAAATTTTTTTTTGTTGCATATATATTCTTGATTTACCAACAATAATTTGTGCATTTATCTAATAATTTAATCAAATGTGTTATATTTTAAATTAACTTATTATAATAATAGAGAAAAATAAAAAATCTAATTTCATTAACTCCAAATTTACGTAGAATAGACTTTATTCTTGCGAGAATTCTTAATTCATGAGTTGTAAAGAGGGATTTATATCACCACAAATAGAGACTAAAACAAGTGTTTGAATTCAAAGTCAGCCTTAAAAATCAGAAATTCACTTATTATACTCCTAACTATATAAACAAAGATACTGATATCTTGACAATATTCCAAGTAATTCCCAAACCAGGAGCTCTATTAGAGCAAGCAAGGGTTGTAGTAGTTGTGAAATCTTCTACTAGCACATAGACAACTGCATGGATGGTGGGCTTCCTAGCCTTGGTTCCTACAAAGAACATGCTACAATATTGAGCCTATTGCTAGAGAAGAAAATCAATATACATGTTATGTAGCTTACCCTTTAGACCTTTTTAACAAATATATTTTTAATAATTATTTATTTAATAGTTTAATTAAATATATTTTTATTTTTAAAATTAACTCATTATTTAATCGGTACAATAATGAAAGGGAAAAATTAAAGACTACTAAATATTAAAGAAGAAAAAGTCACGATATTAAAATAGTGGGGTGAAAATTTAATTTAAAAAAATAAAGGGTGGTATATGTAAATTACCCGTTGACATTTTCTTCGATTCCGTCGCAGTTAATCGGAACCACGTGCCATCAGTAGACTCGCAGGCGGCTACATTGACACGACAGCCCGTCACCCGAATCTCCGAACCCGTGTCATCACCGGCTACACGTAAACTTTCATTTGGAGGGATTCGAATCAGTCTCAAACAAGCGACGTGTTCAAGCTTCCTCCTTCCACCAACGATTTTTTCAAAATTAAAATTATAAAAATAAAAACTTTGAATCAGAAACCATCTCCTACTCAAATCCATGAATAAAAATGAAAAGTCAGATCTCAATATCGTGTTTGGCCACATTCCCGGTCCACTTACGCTACGCTTTTTTCCATTTAATCTTTGTATATAATTTAATTTAGTTTCTAGACATGGTTTTGAAGTCAGATATACTGTGCAGTCGCCACCCTTTTAAGGGTAAACTCGAACAACCTAGAAATCATTCAGTTTCGTTTTCTTTGTTTTTGACTGATTACGAGGGTTAGAGTTTGGCTGCAGGGCTATTTGGGTTGAGAGAAAAAAATAACAAGGGTGATGGCCCCGAAATCAGCGAGGTTTGAAGGGATAAGCGATGAGTTGAAGAAGATTTTGGATGCTAACATGGATGAAGTGCCCGCCAGAAGGCGGGCTCGCGAGGCTTTTAAGGATATTCAGCTTAATATTGACCACATTTTGTTCAGGGTAATTCTTTCTTTTGCATTTGATTTGATGTTTTTATGTTCTTTATCTTATCGGGAACTTCTGTTCATTTTCGTACATATATTTTTTTGATTCTTGCTATAGTGAGAGAGAGTTCTTTGTGGTGGTTAGTGATTCATTATTGGATGTGGTTGATGGTGATGAGGATTGGTTTGTGGTAATTGAGGAAGTGGAAAATAAAGGAATTTCATGAATTAAACAATTTAGAAAGTTCCTTGCCGTGCTCAAGTGGGGAAGCAATGTTTTTTTTTTTTTAAAGATTTTAAATAGCTCATTTCTCTTTTTAGGCTTTAGTCTTTACAATATTTGGGTTGTTACTGAATAGTTTATTTCGATTGTGCTGATAAAGTATTGTACTTTTGAAAGATGGTGGATACAGAATTGAATGAAAAATTTAACTTTGTTGTGTGTTGGCAACATTTTGATTACTTTATTTTTGGCCATGTTGCAGATCCCTTGTGATGGATTAAAAATGGAGGAGGTAAGAACTCGAACTTAAGTTTTATTCTTTTTATATTTCCTCAGAAGGGAGGCTTTCTTCACCAAGAATAAATTTGCTGTAAATTTGTAAATTGCAATGAAAATTCCATTTAGTCATTGCACATCAAGACTCATCTTCTCTACTTTATGCTGGTGCCCGTAAATTTGCATCACCTCATTTTTCTGAATCTTATGCTTGGCTCCGTTGACCAATTGACAAGCCTGAGCAACTTGAAAGTGTTTTAGCTATCCCTTGGCTATTCACTTTCCTTCTTCTTCTTCTTCCTGGATAATTAGCTCATGTTTGGCCTTTCAGTTGATTTTATGTGCAAGTAAGCAAGGTCATACACAAGCTGTCATTTTCGTAATGATGCTGGCTAAATTATAAATAATCTTGGTATTTGTTTGTCTTTTGAATATGCTGTAGTCTGCTTGTACCTAAAGATGATCACCTGTTATTCTGTGACACAGTCATATGAGGTGAATTCTAGAGGATTGGAAATTTTCACTAAAAGCTGGCTTCCGGGGACCTCTCAACCCAAAGCAGTGGTGTGTTTTTGTCATGGTTATGGAGACACTTGCACATTTTTCTTTGAAGGTATGTATCTCTTAGCAAGTAGTAATTAGCTGTTATTAGTGTTAGGCATGTTCAGATAGTTGGCCCTAACTTTCTTCTGGCACATTCTCAGGAACTGCTAGGAAGTTGGCATCATCCGGATATGGAGTTTTTGCTATGGATTACCCGGGATTTGGGCTTTCAGAAGGTCTTCATTCCTACATTCCTAGATTTGACAGGCTTGTTGATGATGTCATTGAGCATTATTCAAAAGTCAAAGGTGTGTTAAGTTGTTTTTATAATTTATCTTGGAATACTTGCGTTGAAACCTTCAAGTTTGACAAAATTGTGTTGTCAGAGTAGGATTATGTTTGCCTACTTGAACTTTTCACCTTCCAAGGCTATTTGGTTGTTTAATCTTTCTGTATCTTCGTTTGATTTAAGTTGAAGAAAACCTTCTCTCTTTTCTTGGATTTGCTATTGCTTGAGATGATGCAATTATTATGAAATGATGAAATTATTGTAGTAAATGTCATAAACATCTTTATTTGGTTTGGTAGAATATAATCAAGAGGAAAATGATGTCAAATACTGGTCTGCTCTTGATGTTTATATTTGGTGCATTTGCATGGCAGAGAACCCTGAGTTTCGTGACCTTCCAAGCTTCCTCTATGGAGAGTCTTTGGGTGGAGCTGTAGCTCTGAAGGTGCATCTTAAACAACCTAATGCATGGAGTGGTGCTATACTTGGCGCGCCTATGTGCAAAGTACTTTCTTTGACCTAATCGTATTAGAAACCTTCTTCATGTGAGATTTGCCTCCTATTAACTCAAAATTTTGTGTAGATTGCAGATGATATTGTTCCTCCGTGGTTATTAAAGCAAATCCTGATTGGCATAGCTCATGTTCTTCCAAAGCAGAAGTTGGTTCCCCTAAAGGATTTGGCTGAGGCAGCATTTAGAGATCCAAAGAAGAGAGAGCTGGTTTGTCTCTTAGATCTTTTCAAGGGTTAAAATTGAAGCATTTGTTAGTCCGTGGCTTTGTAGCAAATAAAATGGATGGTGCCATGGACGATTCTCATGTCATGTAGTAGTAGCATTTTTTTTAACCTCTTCACACTACACCTTTTGATCAAGTTCTTCATTCATTCTACTAGCGACCTGTCAATTTTAAATGCTCTCATTTTTTTCCTGTTGTATACATGGCCCACTTGTTTCTCTCCTTTCTTTGGATTCAGGCAAAGTATAATGTTATTGTTTACGAGGATAAGCCACGCTTGCAGACTGCTCTACAGATGCTCAAAGCCACTCAAGAGATAGAATGTCAGTTGGAAAAGGTGTGGTAATTTCCTTCTCTAATATTCTGTGAATTTCTGTATCAGTTGCTGATATTACCAACTAAATAATGGAGCATGGTATGCCTTGAATCAAGCTGCTTTTGAAATCAAATTTTGAAGTTAAAATGTTGATTCACATAAAAATGAAACAAACTGTAATACAGATTTAAGCTTGGTTTTCTCAAGGAACCAAGTTTGAACACACAATACTTGATTCTATTTGTCTGTCAACTTTAAGTATATGTTTTATATTTGTGATTAATATCGCATAAAAGTTTCTGAAAGATAACTTGTTTATTATCTTCTTCAAATAATCGATTACATAGAGTTGAATTAATGCACCTTTTAAACATATTTCTATTGAAAGTTTTATATTATTTGTTTATTGAACATGATTTGTAAATTTTGATTCGTTTATTCAAAATCTTGACTGTGTCGGATAAACTCATATCTGCTATTACAACAGGTTTCTCTTCCATTACTAATCTTGCATGGAGAAGATGATATTGTAACTGACCCATCTGTGAGCAAAGCCTTGTATGAGAAAGCAAGGAGTAAGGACAAGAAGTTCATTCTTTACAAGGATGCTCATCATGCCCTTCTGATGGGCGAGCCAGACGACATGATAATTCGAGTTTTCAGTGATATGATTTCCTGGCTTGATGATCACAGCAGAGGAAGTATTGCCAGTTGATCTCTTGGTTTCTCCGTTTCTCTCGTACAAATTTGATTAGTTTGTTAAATCGAAAATAAAGCTAGTATTGAATGTACACAAAACTGTCTATCGCATTAGATTGAAACATTGTATTTATCAATTCTCACTTCCCAGCTCAGTTAAATTGCTTGCAATACTTTATATCACAAGGCTCGTTAGCCTGTGGCTGCGTCAAATATTAGATTCAATCTGACAACTAGAAACTGAGTGTTTATCAAATTTTATCAGATATTACCCTAACCAGGACATGAGTTTGTGTATCATCTGTCATGAGAGGAAGACCTTTGTCTGCATTGTGGCTGTGTCAACTTCATTCCAACTCTGCAAGATAACGGTAGAAGATAAGTAGATAAGGGGATTTCAGAAAATTGGATTTCCATTAAAATATATAAATGAACTTGGAATTGTAGTTCGTGTGTATGAAATAAATAAATAAATTCATGTTGTCGTTTTCTCTTAATTCAGCAAATCCAATGTTGACCAACCCTAAACATAAAATGGATTAATAACTACCAGGAAAAAACGATAGCCAACCACGTTAAGCCACGTGTAGGAATAGAAAAATCTAACGTGGACATGACAAGGAGTTTTGTCTTGTGCTAAGTGGTGCCTAAACAAGAAACACTTTCGGTGCTGCTCTGCTTGCACAGCAAAGTGCAAGTGAAATGAACGAATGACGTTTCCTTCAATTTCGGTGGTGGGTGCATAGTTGCCTGCCCTGCCTGCCTGCGTGTCTATACCAGTTTCATCTAAGTGGAAAGACCCACCTCACCATTTTTGTATGCTTCACTTTCTTTTTTCTTTTTCTTTTTTAATTCTTTTAACAAAGTGGTTTTTATAAACGGATGAAGAAGAAGCCATTATCAGCACTGGGTTTCTCAATATTGCTCAAAATATGGCCTTCTCTTTTTGCCTTTCCCATCCTCTTATTTCATCCAAGGTTTGTTTCTTTTTTCCTCTTCCTTTTTTCTTGTTTTTGCTGTAATGGTTTTGTTATTCAATTGTGATTTTTCATCTGGGTTTTCTTCAAATTTTTTTCTTCAAGTTTTTTTATTTATGTAATCTCTGTGATAGAATGGATGAATTTAAGTGTGATTAAATTATGTGTTATATATTTTGGACCATTTATTTCAGTGAGTTTATGTACATTGTTTGAGTTAAACTTTCTGGTAAGATCTGAGATTAATGTTTCCCCATTTCAGATTAATCAGCTAATTGTTTTGGTTTTATGGCTGTGAATTATCAAAATTGTATTTTTCTTCTTCTTAAACTTCTCTCAAGAGAAGTTTTTGTTGCATTCTAGTGAGCTTGAAGGATGGATAATAATACAGACTGTAAATTCACAATTTTAGCTTGAGAGATTTTTCCGTTTTAAATTCTGTTACTTATACATTGATTGTTTGGAGCAGCCTCTAGGACGTTGGGTTAGTGTTGGTCTGGATCAAAGATTAACTTCTGCTCACAAAAGTATGAACACTGAAAGTTTTGGTCGACAAGTTGCAGGAATTGGGACTGACTTGCAAAGAGAATGGAGTTTCATTGGAGGATCAAAAATTGTTATAAGGCCACAGTTTGCAACATTCAGTTGTCAACAGAAAGGCATTCGAGTACATGCTTCATGTAATCTGGGTTACTTCTACTCATAGCTTTTACAACTTCAAGGAAAAATAGAACTAGTGATTTATCCTGCTGTCTTAAATCGTCCTATATATTGCTTTTTTATTTTGTGATTGCTTATTTGTTTTAGTTTTCATGAATAATTCCATCTAGTAACAACCCCTACTAAAGGCCAATACATAGAGACTTATTTGGATGATATTGTTGAACCTAGTCTAACTTTTACTGGTGTTTGAAATAATTGGAGTTGTCTAATATAAGCTAAAGTGGTCTCATTTCTTTTCTCGCTTGATCTTTTATAACAAATTTTTATAGAATTATGATGTTCATTGCGCGATTTCTTTGTCCCTGCTGTATGATGCAATGTCAGACAATATTTTGGAGCATTAGCAGACTTTCAAACTAAGAACACAAGTTATTATATTCACTCTTAAACAGCATTAAATGCTTTTTCCCTGCAAATAGGTTTATGTAATTAGGAACAATTGTCAGTCATAATGTTTCTTCCCAACATTTTTTCCAGGGTTGGTGGGCTCTCATATTGCTAGTACAATGTTTACCTTGGGGACAGTAGCAGTGCTCCCATGCTACACTCTTATGGTGTTTGCTCCTAAAGCTGAACTGGTAAGTTTATATTTAGCTGGGAAATTCCATACCTGGGCAACATTCTTATTTCAATTAGGATCTATGCTTTATAATTTATCAATACATTGTTTCCATTCCAATTACTAATGACTTGGACATTTATATTGTCTGTTATTTTTCTGACAAAATGACATATTGGCTTCATTCAAACCAAAAGTTGCCTCGAAATCTTCATGGATTCAGAAGTTGACACATTGGTTTCTTATTAGAAACCTGCATTACCCCTCCTTGAGTTGGCATCTGTTGTTTTATGTACAAATTTTTGTTTGACAATATTTAATAATCAATTTTAGCTTCTAATAAATACCTTGATGGATTAATTTCTCCCCTGTATCAGTATTCAGGCCAGTATTTCAATTTCGTTGTCTTGAATCTTGGAAGCCTTGCAAACTTCACAGAGTTTCTTGAGTAATGATTGGTTTATATTGTATTTCTCGCAATGCAGACAAGGAAAACTATGGAAAGTAGCATACCATATGTTGTGCTTGGACTTGTGTATGCATATCTACTATATCTCTCCTGGACACCAGATACATTGCGGACAATGTTTGCTAGTAAATATTGGCTTCCAGAGGTATATTTATTTTGATTGCACTTAAGTTTCATTTAATTTGACAAAGCTTTCAATGATCTTATTTTATTTGACATATTTAAAACATTTTATATGCAGCTACCTGGCATAGCAAAGATGTTCACCAGTGACATGACTTTAGCTTCTGCTTGGATTCACTTGTTGGTTGTGGATCTCTTTGCTGCAAGGTCTTTCTCTCTCTCTCTCTCTCTCTCTCTCTCTCAACTCTTTTGTTTGTATTTATCGCATTGCTGATGCTTTTCTTATTGTTACTCATCCAGGCAGGTTTTTCACGATGGTCTTCAAAATGAAATTGAAACTCGACATTCAGTTTCTCTTTGCCTCCTTTTTTGTCCCATTGGAATCGTTGCTCATGTCATCACCAAAGCATTGACAAAAAGCACTTGAAGAATTAGGCAGCTGGCAGGGATAACAACTCACGCAGAAACAATAAAACGATGGATGCATAAATGCGAAATCATTTTATTCAAAAGGAATATCATTTGAAAGTGCCTTAACTAACATTGTTTTATTTTGCTTAATTTGCATCGGATGTTTCAATGCCAATTATCTATCCCTGTTTGGGTTCAAATGGTTACAGGATGGATCACAGGATGGATCACAATATAGAACTTCTTCATTAAGTTGTACATTGAACTTCTGATCAACCTTTTCCTTAACCAGAGAAATGAGATAAAGCATGTCTCGGGAAGTTGAGCCACCGGCATTTACAAAGAAGTTGGCAAGAACCTTGTAAACCATAGCTCCTTCAACCCTGTATCCCTTCAATCCGGCTTTCTCAATCAACTCAGCCGCTGCAACTCCAATATTAGATGGATTTTGAAACACTGGACCGGCTGTTCGATCTCCGAGAGGCCGAGTAATCCTCCTTCTGCGATAAAACCATATCTCAAAAGCTCTTAATAATAAGAAAAAGTTTTTCAGGAAGCGTCAGTTTTAACATTTTCATTGACCAACAATTTTTCAGGAAGCATCGTTTTAACAGTTTCATTAACTACCTTTCGAAATATTCTTGTTGCTTTGTCCTTGCTAATGCTGACTCTTGTAGTTGAAATGTGACTGCAACAATGGCTGCCAAGTCTTTCATGTCTCGAAATGATGATGATCGATAGCCAAACTTTAGGTAATTTCTGATAAGCGTCTTGGCTTCCATTCAACCGTAACAATATCGAAACTACTAACAATGTCAGCACTCTCCTTCGAAATCAAACATAAATAACTCAATCAGCCATCAGATTCACCATAGGTTCCAAATAATCTGTAGCTTTTACCTATATAGAACAATAATTGCCTGCCCGTTTTCTCCAGCATTCGTGTAAGTTGCTCCACCTACTGTCCCAGGAATTCCTGCTGCAAACTCAAGACCTGTGAATCCCTCAACGGAACATTGCATCCCCAAACTATAAAATCTAATCCACTTCCAATTCTGTAGATTCCAGGTTCTTTCCTCTCCAAGAACTCAATTCGGTTCAAAATAACACAACCATGGAAACCAAAATCATCAAAGACAATTTGAGCCTTTACCAATGATAATATATCGGATGGAGTGCTCACGACAGTACCTGCATTGTTTTAACATCAAAAACATTGATGGTTAGTGACCTCTGAAAAAACTTTTTGAGTAAAGAATGCTTGTCTGGAAGCTCTTTTGAGTAAAATTTACTCCTTATAGAAGCATTTGAAACATTTTTCTAAAAAGGTTTTATCGAGTACTTATTTCAAAGACAAATTTAAGTGATATTCTAATTCAAAAGCACTTATTTAAGAAACCCCTTTTCATTCCAACAGAGCTTGTGTCTATCCAAGCACTGTAAAACGACAGAAAAGCTGTTTCGGGTATTGGAATTTTGTTTAATACGAAAAGACATGCACTCTTATGTCCAAGTCGTCACCCTCAACATGAGAAGAAAATGACCTAACAAATCAGAAATTTATCGTACAATCATTCTTGAAAACGTTCTTAATAAGTGACAAATATCCAAACGCAACAACCGCCGCCCCACCAGCTCCTCCTCTGAAAATAAAATGTTTTTCACAGCGTCTCCACATTTGGCATCCATGACAATGCAGAAGTAAACAAGAGATTCTGAAATTGACAACCAAACCGATTGAGACCACAATCAAAGAAAGAACTGGTTGGCTATTTGCATTTTTCTGTTGTCAAATTATAAGGAAAAAAACAGAACAAAAAACAAACCTAATAGCAGAAACAAATTGGGTTTGGTCAAAAACTAAGGCAAAAGTAATTAAAAGGGCCACCAATGCCCCAAGCACAAGGATCTTTCAAAAGCTTCGTGCCCCTAATGTATTTCAATCCATTCCAGTTCTGGCTTTGCTCTTTCTCCTCGAAAAACTTGGTCTGACTGCACGTTAAGTGGCTTATTTTTCTTACTGGGGTTGAAGCAGAACGTAGGGATTGTGATACAGAGAGAACGGCAACGAAGGAATTTTGGTGAAATTAGGAGTCTTCATCGTTTATGAAGAAAATTATAGACGGAGAAGCTGTTGTTGTCTTTGTTTTTACAAGCATTCTGACTGGCATTTGAATTCTGTCTGCTGTGTGCTTAATGTCTCGTACCGGTACCCCCTTGGTGGGAAGAGGGTTAACTGATCTAGCTATGGAGAAAGGAACGATGAGGGAGAATTTTACAGTTTCATTTTCCTTGGGAGTTTCCCTATTGTGACTAATGGAAAGGTCGAACCATCGGCAATTTGTTCAGAAGTTTCCAATCTCCATTTCAACGTTCACTTGGGAGATCTCTATCACTTCGACGATGAAGAATATGGCTAGGAGTTCTCAAGCAAGCTGTGCCAGATACCCAATAGTTTTTGGAGACAAAATTAATGTCTTCCCAAGAATGCAGTAAAAAAATTGCATTTGCTGTGGATATATCTGAAACTGAAACAGCATAGAAAAAGAAATGAGTCAGCTAAGAGGGGACAAGCAAGACGCTTATCATCCGAAAAAACAAATACAAAAAGGAGGAATAAAAGGAGAGTTGAGTCCCCATCCATCTATCCCTTATTTGAAAAGGCTGAGAGCTGCCTCAACAGATCCATTAAACATCCTTGTACGCTCTGCTTAAGCCCATTTACAGTAAAACTTTTAAATTTAGGAAATACCAAAAAATGAAGCATATATGTGTCCTTATATATCTGTATGTATGTATGTATGTCTGTATGAATCATGCAGAAATGAAGATTTTATATGCAAAAGTTCACATACATCTGAAGTTCATCCACTAACATCCCATTTGATGGATCAGCCTTTATAGAAGTGTCTTTCCTGCTTGGGTTCAAGGAAGTTGCCTCGTATATTCCTATGAAATTGATGCCCAAAAAAGCATAAGCCATAAAAAGTTCTAGAAATGAGTTCAATAGAAATATGTGATAACAACAAAGAAGTACCCTAGAAAGTTTAAGAGTCCATATGAAATGTCAGACACTAAGAATGAATCTGTTCATAAATGCAATTTTTATTATTTCTTGCTTTTCCTCTTTTCCATGTCTTGTATTAATTGATGAGTCATTTATTTACTCTTTTGCATCTCTGTAGGCCTCAATGTCAAGATATTTAAGACTCTTCATTGATCTTCATTCAGAAAAATTGGGACAGGGTTGTAGTCTGTCTTGTATGGTTCAAGCTTTTTGGTCAAGAGGGTTATGGGCTTTTTATTGCAACTATGGAGATTATGACATAATTTTAATATAGTTTTGCTCATAATTTTAATATAGTTTTGCTGTTGAGCTACCAGTGGACATCTGATCCACCTTTGTAATTGTACCATTTTGTGTTTTTCAACTAGTACAAATATTGTCATCTCTTACTACCAAAAAAAAAAAAAAACACACATAAAGAGACAGCAAGTGAAAGTCAACCACCAACTACTCATAAAAAGGAGCTGCATGAAAACGGAGACAAGATTTAATCCAGCAGCAAGATGTAAAAGGTAAGAAAATGTAAGCTCGTTCACTTCAGTTAGAGCTATGATGCCTTAACCTGTACATTGGCTAATATCACTGTGAAATCCCAGCCTAAAACTTGAAATGATGTCTTGGGGCTCACTAAAACACAATCAAATATAAAAATTATATCCAGGATAAAACTAGAAACTACTAAATTTTCTTAAATGGACAATAATTTCAAGTCTGTCAAAGACAAGACAGAGCAGCAGCAAAAATTGGGGAAAATTACTCAAATCTAATTCCACAAGTCTTAGGAGCCTGCAACTAAAGCTATTAAAAAATACGTTGTATTAAACGGATAAAATATTGTCAACATAACTGAGTGAGTAGGATCATTAGCCTGATTAAACACTGTTCTGAAGCAATTTGAACTGTCCACTGCATTAAGTCAATCTAGGATTAAATGACAAAAACATGTTTCTCAAAGTCAACAAAAACAATTGAAAAACATAACCATGGAAAAAGAATAAAAACAAACGAAGGCACTTAGAAAACTCAAGAGACCTAGTTGGAATCTTTTTAAGCATCAGAAAACCTACCTAACTGGTCCACATGTTTTGACACCCTTTCCCCACAAGATAAAATATATAGCTGTTATGCCACCATTAATCACACAAGGTACCACCTGAAAAACAAGTAACATTATTTACAAAGGAACATATATTTGCAGACCATCAAGCATTATCCATTTCCCTCATTTTTTAATGAATACATAACCTGTGTATTCAAGAGTGGTCTGCCTTTCCAGGGCTTTTGAAGAAGCAAACATAAGATGGATGAGGGCACCAAACAGCAAAAGGTAAAAAGTGTTACCGAAGCTCCCATTTGAGACAAATAGTGATACATGGAGTGGACAGACCATATCCTCAAAAAGTTTGCAATGATATGAAAACATAAACACAAAAGTAAATCATTTGCAGCTGCTATTTGCCAGGAACATGCAATGCCAGAATAACATGATGCACAGACCCAACAAAATGAGAAGCTAAGGATTTATCATTCCTCTTCTCCCAACTTACAATTCTAACTCATTAATTTTCAAAAAAAAAAAAAAAGGGTCATTTCCTATATTTACACTTACATCTCAACTCAAAACTGATATCATCTTCATTAAAAGCCAAAACTAAACACAAATACAAGAAATCATAAGAAAAAAGATCAGTGCTCTAGCTGTACTGAAAACTTTTGGCCATTGGTTTTGCAGGTCACACATGAGATTCATGACATTTAGCTCAATCACGGTTTACAGCAGCTGACTATTCGTGCACACAATTTCATCAAATCAGTCAACCAGCATGAACATTTCACTCAAATGAAGCCAATAGTACTAATCTAAGTATTTCATTTTTTTATTCTATGTTCTGTATTTAATATTTCTCTGCGCAGAAAACTAATAAATTAAAACTAGAGATTTTTTTTCATCTTGTCTTTGTTTTCTTTAGGCATAAGCTTCAACATAATTATATTTGCTAGTAAAGCTCTCTTTGCAGCATTGTTTCTCTAAGTCACGCCTTGTTTGGTCACCGAGAAAATGCCAGAAAAATTCACGTGCTTATAACATTACATAGACAGATGAAACTATTAGAACTATGAACCTATAATCAACCAAAAACAACATCAAATATAATATTCAATTCAATACTTTCTTTTCTTCTCTATGGAACCAAACAAAGAGTTACGGTTTTGCAAAAACGCAGGCAGTGAAGAACCAAACGAAGAAAATAAAAATAAATTCGAGATTTATTGCCCTTTCCTGAACTTAGCAGATCCCCGATCTTCAGATATTGACCTTGGAGATATCATTTTCTTTGTTTTTTAGGTGAAGCAGAGATGACACTGCGTCGCAGCGACGATACGATGCAAAGTACAAGTTTAATTAACAAATTAAGATTTTGTTTATGCTGATAATTACGTTGCTTCAGCGTTAATTAAACCAGTTGAATCTTCGAAGTTCCAAAGGAGCGGAAGAGAAAACGATGAGAGACAAGACAAGTGTAAGGTACCCTTTGTATTGGGCCAGGACCATTTTAATTTGACCGGATTAGCAGATCACCTCAATATTTTGCTTTTCAAACCCATATATATAATTAGGGTTTTCAATCAAGGGTGTGAAAAGATGAAGTATGGGGGATAATTAGTACTCCATTGCTAATGTGAGAGAAAGAATACCTAACCTAAAACAGAAGCAAAAGGGTAAAGATTGTGTATGTCTGATGTTCTTGTGAGGAATAGTTCCATGGCGAGACTGTAACAATTGCTGAAGTATGTTGGAAACCAACATTCAACATTACAGACAAAGGAACATGTAGACAAACAGAGGTGTATTCATGTACGACTATATAAGCACATGTAGGCACACAATGATCTGGGAAGTCATTTTCAAAGCAGCCACTGTGGCCTATGTTTCTCCATCAGTTCCCCTGTATTGTGCTTTTGCTTCGAATTTATCATACTTCAGGAATTTGTAAAGTTGACACAAATCGCTGTTGACTATAAACCTAACCATGCAATTTTCCTGTCCTGGAAAATATGTTAGGTGATTCCACTAACCACTTCATAATTGCTTTCTGAAAGTGTTTTCCGTTTCCCCCTGCAATATTTCTGTTTTAAAGTTGGATATGCAGTGCTGTGCTGGCTACCTTCTCCATTTCCTCACATGCAGTGAACCATGTGCAAGATTCTCTATGTCAAAGTAAAATCTTCAAACTATGCTTGATGAAAAATTCTTTTCAATCCAACGTCAGTTAAATTAAGATGCTGCCAGCAAATGACTGTTTATCCTTCTCATTGTGCATGCATCCACTCCGAAAAGGCAAGTGAATATTGTCAAAAAGGAGTCAAAGAAAAAGTAGTGTAGATTGTAGAAGCTTTAAATTTTAGGTCTTCTCATTCAAGAAAATTGAGAACCCACATTGTTCCATCCTCTTGTGAACAAGATATGGCCCATTCAAGTTGTCCTCTCTCAATCCTGTAGCTTTGGATACAATGCATCTGTATTTCCTTTTTCCCTTTAACACCCCCAAAAATATTATGTATTTTTATCATTTCAATCATTCACCACATGAATTGGCGACATCTAAGTGATTCTAGTAATTTATATGTTTGTGGAACCCATTCTGCTAATCCTTTGATCAATCTTATGCATTTATCGATTTTGTTTCAATTCAACGTTCTTCATAATGAATGCGAAACTGATTGTTTATCCATAAAACATGAGGCCTTTAATTGGGTGGAATTCATCAATGATGCAAAAGAAAAAGAGCTATTGAGGTGAAGCCATCAACTGATCAGGAACGGATAGTTGAAATGTTGCTAGTAATTTGGATGTTGCTATAACTTAAGACATTATTGAGCCTTTGCGATTAAGCGATAGACTGGATGGTGATGTTTCTCCTGTCAATTTGACTTCAAGATATTATGAAGTTTCATTATCCAAGAATATAATTTTGAACCGACAATTTATACATGGTAAGAGAATGATATGCATATCTGAATCAGTAAAGAAGAACAAACACTAGATAGCCGAGGACAAAAAGAAAATCATTGCTTGGTAAGGTTGATTGCTTTAGCACAGCTGGAAGTGCTGTGTTTTTTAGCGACTGAAGCAAGTGTCTTTGCTGGTCATAGCTGTTTGTATTTAAGTGTTGTTGCTTTCTGGCAAATATGCTTGGATAAATAAATAGCTTGCAATTTGGAAGATTGAATTTATATGGGCAAGTGATTGAACACACACCACAAGTCTGTTGCATAAATTCGTGGTAAATGACTGGCAAGATGTCATTGTGTTTGATCATTAGATTCTGAAAACATTGAAAACAATTAGCAACACTCTTTTTGTGTCTCTTGCACACAAAGAAACCATGAAGCACATGCAAGTGTCTGATTAAATGAGCATAATATAGGCAAAACTAAGTGGCCCAAATGCAAAATTTCAAATCATAGAATTGAGTACACAAGCAATGCATGAAGCCAAGTCCCATCCAAATCATTTTCTGCTTAACTGCTCTGCCCGACATGGCTGCAGCGTCATGCTACAAATCAAAAGATCATAGTAGAGTCATAATAAGGAAAATTAGTCCCTAAATTGGACAAAAAAATAAATAGGAATACAAACTTTTGTACTTTAGTTCTCAACCATCCATGAAATCTGTGCACATATAACTTTGGAACATTTGCAGCATAACTGGAAGCAGATTTGATTTGCCAGAAAGAGGCATATTTAAGCATATACATGTGCTTTTGTATGAATGGGGAATAGGGGCCAAAAGTAGAGTCAAAGGGACCATGTTGAGTGGAAGTGAGTGTACTCTCCATATGCTGCTTTTGCCCATTTCTCCATCTCCATTGCTTCATGTGAATTGGTTCCCTGAACTCATTAAATATTTAACATCACTCAACTTTACATAAAATTCACATATACATGCACATAATTTGTATTTACTGGCATGTAACGCTGTGCATACATGAATATGCATACATACATATGTGCAATTCAACACTTAGTTAAGCATTTTCCAGATATTATTGAAGTTTTTGTCATGGGAAGAATACTTGGTACTTGCAATAACATTCATACCTGTGCCTTTCCGCTGGATTCTGTTTCGAAGTTTAAATCATGAGAAGAACATGCAGCAGCCAGCTCCATCGAAAGAAACTGAATTCAGGAGAACAAAGAGAAATTAGTTCAATTTTCTGGTATTATAAACTTTTTGAGATGAAAACAAAACATCTGATATATATTAGACTGACCTCAACTTGATTTTGCAATGAATGAACGTAATTGATTATTTCTTCTAACATCCCTGCCATTCCCATAGCCTGCAGATTGACACACTCATTTTACTACATACATATATATACCAAACAGCATAAATACATTCACCTATTGACAAGCATGCATGAATAACATAAGCTTATGCACGTACTATAAAAAGGGAAACAGAGAAAAATGGTTCCACCTTTTGGCATCCAGGAACAAGGTCTTGCAAGCATCTCATTTTCTTATTGATCTTTTCTCTTCTCACCTGATACAGAAAAAGAAAGAAAAATTAATGGCTCAGTTCTTGAAATCATCATTCTTATAACATTCAATTCACTCATTGTTTATGAATTGGAAAACCAGTGGTTAATAATCCAGTTGTCCATGCTAAAATATATGCAAGTATATATACATACCCTTTCTGCTATGCTGTGACTATCAGTAGCTTGGCCTCTTTTAGCTCTAACATGGATAATTTCCTCTGGTTTGCCATCCTCTTTCTCGGTAATCCTCACTTTCTTCCCTTTTCCTGATCTCTGCAAACGCGCATATCAAATTATAAATGAAGCAATGAAAGTCAGAGACAGTTCAATCATAAAATATTAAGAAAAGCAAAATAAATAGTTGAAGAGACAATTAACACGTACATTCTTTTTATTCTTGTAGGTGTCTCCTTGAAAGTCGCTTGTTGAAGCTGAAGAGGAAATGTTCTTGGAGATGCTTGTTGATTGTTCTACAACCTCTCTTTTCTTGCTTTCATTGAAAACATTTCCATTTCCTGATATGGTATGAACACCTGGTACTGAAACCAGGCTGTCTGTCTGAAAATTACTAAAAGAACTGTTGAGAGTACAGCCTGCCGGAAACTCCGTTTCCTGGTGGGCCAAAGGAGTTTCTAGAGAAAAGTATGGATGTGGAAGCGGAAGGTTGAAGTTCTGCAACATGCTTGGCTTTAACTCTGCAAACTGCTTTAGCAATTCCATGTTCATATCCATCTCAGATAAAGGCTGACATGGCCTTAAACTCTGCATATGTTGTCCAAAATCAGCCATGAAAGAAACCTAGCTTGTGTAAATGGTGGTTTACAATTTGAAGAGACAACTGAAAGTGCAATTTATATAGCAGCAGCTATCAGTAATTATTAACAACTCATATAATTACTAGAGGTCTTGGTCAGTAAAATGTGGGGTAACAGTGCAAATTGTTTTCCTTTACAATTAAGGAAGTAAAAAAATTGAAAACACATGGAGCTCCAAGTGGCAAGTTCGCTTTCTGAAGCTGAATTTTCCTCTGTAGGGTCCAAGTTGAGGATATACCTATCCATTAGAGTGGACCTATAGTAAGTTGATTATAGTTGGCTTGATATATTAAAGATGTTCATAAAAGCATGGCAGAAGATTGAAGAAAGAAAAATCATAGGCTAAAAATCACTTCTGGTCCTTGAAACACATGGCCATCAAGAAAAGTGCTATTCGTAATTGGGAAGCTTTGTAAGGTAAAGTTGGAAAATGAAACTACTAAAAGTCAAATATAAATAAATGAGTAATTAAGTTATGTAAAAATACATGTTTATCAGATAATTTAATTGCTATATTAATTAAAATATAATAATTAAAAACATACTCTTAATTGAATTATGGAGAGCAACATCATGGCAAGTAACTCTTGGAAATATTGGCAGTTTGTATGATCCCTAAACAATTCCATATTAGGACTGAACTAATAACATTTGTTTCAGTTGGAGTGAATAGCAACTACTATTTTAGTTTTCAGGATTTTGGAAGAACAATATTTCCATTGTTCTTACCAAATTATGATCTACATGTCTACCATTAACGTTGTTCTTGAAAGCAAATCAATAGATTTTTCTCATTTTATTACATAGCAATTTTTAGAAAGAAGAACATCTTCAGTTTATTTTTCTACCAAACTAGATGAAAAGCAGAGAGTTTCTGCCCTGACTCCCTATTGTTCAGACAGAAGGATATGGCAGTTATGCTAACATGAAATCTGAGAAATCAAGTCTGAAGGTTTAGCTTTGAATAGAAACTCAAATGGTAATTTCAATAAACTAAATTAACTGTCGGTCCATTAAGTTAGAGGTGGTAGTTAATATGGTTAAAATCCGTACTATGATCTCCCTGCACACATGGTTTAACTTCCACCGTCGGCTGCTATCATAAAATGTAAATAGCAGAGGTTGCCCGGATAAATTCGAGAACACACAGTCCACAGTAGCAAGGAGATAAAAAGGAAAACCAAACCCAAGTGTAAAGTGTTAGGGAGCTCTTAACTTCCACAGCAATGGCTTCTATTCTTTGTCTCCACACCACCTTTCCGAACAAAATGGCCGTAAAACCCTTTTCTGTCCTGAACAAAGCTCTCAAAATGCTGGTCCCCTTCGAGCTGCCTTCTGGTTTGAACAAGGAGGACATCGAGCAAAAGAGTGTGATAAGCAAAGACCCAGATGACAAAAGTCGAAAAGGACCACCTTTTGTGTTTGTTCATGGCAGCCATCATACAGCATGGTGCTGGGCAGAACAATGGTTGCCTTTGTTTTCTGCTTCAGGGTTTGATTGCCAAGCTGTCAGCTTGTTGGGTCTGGTGATTCTTCTTCTCTCTTGTTGAAGTTTAGTAGGGTTGGATTCTATTCTTTTTAATTGGATTATATCGATGTGTTGTTATGTTGTTGCTTAGGTGATTTTACTCTTGTCATTCTTGAGCCTTAATTGGTTTGAATTTGGTAGCAATATCTGATTTGTATAGTCAATGGCTCATAATTGTTTTTGTTGCTTTCATTTTACAAAGATAATGAAAATTGATTTGTAATTCTGTTTTCTTTTTCTCTTAACCATTTTGCTCTCTTTGGTTGACGAGAAACTGTTCCTTATTGAGTGATGCTTGTCTATAATTCCCTTGAATTCAATTCTTAATAACGCTAGAAAAACCATGGATGCCCATTTTATTGCATAATTAGTGGCCTTTTAAATATCTGTTTAATTGATAATGGATTTACCTTAAAATTGAGTAATGCTTGTTTCCTGAAATCCTTTCCCATTCTCCAGTGTTTGCTCTTATTCCTATGAAGTTTCTTCTCAAATGGTATTGCCTGCATTTCTTTTTTCTGTATTCAGGTTGGATAAATCTTAACACAAATTAGCTTTCTCTACTGAGCCTCATTTATTCTATTTTCTCCTTGCTTTATCAATCTGCATTGGTTCTTACAAGGAGCCCATATTGTTGTGGAAACTCCCAAGGAGTTCTTTAATCTTACTTGGCAAATTGTCTAAATTATAAGGCGTTTAATTGACAATGGAATTGAAAGACAATTATACTTCTCTTTGACATAAATCAGCTACTGGAATTTCTATATTTTTTGTTTTTGAACTGTGAGTTGACTTTGTATACCTTCTCTAAATATATAGGGTGAGAGTGATGTGCCTCCTGGTACGGTTTCTGGTTCTCTCCCTGTACTTTAGCTCTTCACTAGACAGTAGTCCCTTTGACAACTAATTATAGTGATGAAAGTCTTTCATTCTGGTTTCCACAAATAAAACTGTGAAATTCTTATTTCATGTTCGCCCCAAATACTAGAGTAGACACATGCAAGTTATATTGCTGTCTTCATCCAGAAAAACTACAGTTTGCCACCGGTCCAGCTTGGACATTCAATTGGAGGGCTAATTATTCAGTATTATATTGCAAGGATAAGAAATGAAAAAATATTAGATAAACTTCTACTTCTGGTTGGTTGTAATCAAGGGTCAAAAACTATACATAAACAAGGAATGAGTAAAGTCCCACATAAGAACTGCATCATAGATTTAAGCTCTGTTAAAATCCACCACATATGCTTCTAGTAATGTATTTGTAGGATAGATATATGCATTGTAAATACACCTTTTAAATCAGTCAGTAGTTATAATTTATGTTGCTGAGAACTTATGAAAAAAACAGATAATTCTATCTATTTTGCTTTAAATTTCCCGTTTGTTGAGCCTGAGTAGGACATCTGAGATTGATGCAGGTCTTGAGGCATAATGTTTGCTCCTGATATGAATTTTCGTTTTGGTTATGAGACATGAGTTTTATGCATTTGGAACCCAGTAAGGCACAAATACATTATTTGTAATGGTCGTTTTCATAGGTTTTAAATACTATTTGCTGGCATTAACTTTATTTCTGTACTGGGCTTGATTTTAGAAATGGAAACTCCATATCCTGAGTTAGCAGTAGCAGTGCTTGTGTGCTCTGCACCTCCTTTGCGTAATGGGTGATTTTCCGTGGTGTCTATGTATTATGCACCCACTCTTCTTTATTGGAGTACTATTGGCCTAGACCAAGTTTTTTTGGCTGTTGTTCAGTGGGCTAGTGTGGCGGAATCTGTTTACCAAACCTATTACTGCATTTATGGTAATCTCCTTCATATTTTGATGAAATTGATTAATTTGTATTTCTTATTTTGCTTGACTCTTTGAGTTTATTCTTGTAAAAAATATACCCAGAACTTGATCAATTACTTTCTATAATTCAATTTTGCACCTGGAGTTCTCCAATTTTAGACTTCAGCGTCTCTTAGTTGCATTTTTTCAATAGGCTTAAATGGTGTTCTTCAACATTATCTCTCTTTTAACTTGAACCTAGCCCTAATTTTTTCAATTCTGAACTATAGTCTTTTCCCCAATATGTATCTTCAGTATGCTTTTCTTCATGTTCAATGTAAATATGAAATAGAAACGAACTATGATTAATTCGCACTTGTGAGCAGGTGACTCGCAGTTTGGTAGCTGAGGCTTTTCAGACTGATCCTTCTCTTTGCAAGGAAACGCTTTTCTCTTCAACCCCTACGGTCTGTTCACTGACCTTGCTGTTCTAATCCATTAGCATTATTCTATTCTCCGGCTCTCATACACATACACGGTTTGATCATGAATTTGCATTAGAAAAATATGCAATAGAATGAACTCAAGAATCAAAAACGCTTATCCAATTCATTTACTATTTGGCTTTTCTCTCGATATTAAGTTTTTCCTTTGTAAAAAAACGAATTTGCTATATGCAGTGCAATGCTTAATAGCAAAAGAATAGTTAATGACTTCAGTGAAGTCCTTCTCTGCACTTGCTTTCTTGCAGTTATCAGGAATTAATGAAGGGAAGTTCAAGAATGCCATTGTAAGATTTGAGGAAGCTAAACGCATCACTTCCAGTTCCTTCAGTGCAAAAATCTTCCATTGAAGTTTTTGTTTTGGGTGCAAAAGATGATTTCATAGTGGTAATTATTGTCTTCTGACATATATTTCATTCACTTAATCTTCTTCTGATGTTGCCAAAGTGATTTTTAGTCCCGGATTGAGTAGAAGATAATGTTTTATATTGCTCCTTCGTTGCTTTCACTAATTGGCCCTGCCATTTTTCTTCAACAACGTTGTAATCTTATTCCTATGTACATTCTGAACATATTATTGCCCTTCTGTTCTCAAGTTTGGTAGCCTGTTTTTTCACTAAAATGTTTTGCAGGTCACAGAAGGACTCAGGGAAACAGGCGCATCTCATTGTGTGTCGCGGCATTGAAGGAGTTGCCCATTACATGAATTGTTCTTAGAAAGAATGCGCAACGGTCTTTTTTTATCATGGCTAGATGATTAAATAACAAAGATCTGTACTCAAACTGCATGCATCTGGGTGTAACTCATTCCAAAAGTAATTCTTGATTAAGTTAACATGAATATGAGAGCATCAATTGCTCTATGTCAAACAACTCAGATAATTTAGGATATATGTCGAAAAATTTCAAGAATTGTTTTCACGACCTTAAACTGGATAAGAATTGTTACAAGACAATAAAAAAAAATTGTTCCTATTTCAGTTAATCTATCTGCCACAATCTTGTATTAAAGTAAATATGTTGAAATCAAATGTTTACGAGATGGGTGAGCTTCAGAATTGATGGTCTTGATAATGTTGAAACTTTAAAATTACATCCATTTCTTTTATAACCCACTTTATTTGCTTTGAAAAACAGGTATCCAAAATTTTTCTTTTACATATCTTGTTATTCCATTTATTCCTCCAGCAGCAGATAACAAAATTATTATCTCACCTCTCTACCCAATAAGAAAAGATAACAAAATTTGGCAATAACCATTCTAATAATGAAAATGAAATTATACACAATAGATTTATAAATTTAAATTAAATAAAATTATTCTAAAATTATAAAATTATTATTAGAGTATGCACTTGGTGAATAATTTTTTATATTTAATTTCCTCCAATAGCTTAATTTCCTAAAGGCTGATAGAAAAATTATCTTGATTTTAGTAAAACAAAAAAAAAAATGAATATCATACTAAAAATGAAAAAAAAAAAATATATATATATATATTTCTCTTTAATCATCTTATTCATTTCCTTTGTATATACTACATGTAAAATATGTGAAAATGTAATATTTGTATGTAACGGGAATAAAATCATAAAAATAAATCGAAATAGTGTGATATGGGGTTTTATATATTATTTGTCATGAGATTTGCAATTTGGGATTCAATAATATTTATGTTAGAATGCTAGTATTATGTTATTTATGAAACGGTTTAATAAAATTATGTTATATTCACATAAAATTATATTAATTATATTCAATTATCAAAATATATAAAAA
>CP135558.1:4209561-4221865 GCA_032402905.1 Khaya senegalensis | reverse complement strand
TTAGCAAGTTGGATTAGCAATATTCATGCATAATTCTAAAGCTAATTCAATTGAATTTACAAACACTAATCAAACCATTTTATAGTAAAACTTGCTAATAGAAAATTGCATTGGATTTCAATCTTTTTTAATTTAATATTGTTAGTAATATTATATTTTAAATATCTTAATAGTATTTTTTTTATTTTTATAATATACTATGAAAATTATGTAAAAGTAAATATATTATAATATACTAATAATAATATTATTATTATTATTATTCATTTTTAGTCTAAATATTAAATATCCTATATTCAAAATTATTATCAATTTAGATTAATTTAAATTATTTAATTTTAAAATTAAAATATATTCGATATTTGTTTTTTAAACATTATTAAATATTTAAAATATTCGATCAAATTATCCTCGTTGAAAAATCAAGAAACAGGGTATCTTGAAACAAGTAAAATCACGGTGCCCGTTATTGCAGAATTCCCAAATTTTGAGGTAACAACAATGGCCAAAACTATGTGCGGAACACTTCGCGATGGAAGCTTACGAGGAGCACACGCTCCCGCTCTCACAATCGAAGACACCATAGCTTGGCCGTTCGGTTTGGATGTCTTTACTTGCTTGCTCACTCACCTGTCTAACTGTTTTTTGGCGGGAAAATCTCAGTCTAGGTCATTTTAATTTGCCCAAACAAGACGCTCGCTTTTATTTTGTTATCTCTTCTGTACTAAGCAACTAACCAAGCTTATCGATTTCGGTTCTTCATTTATTGTTAAACGCAGAGGCCTGTATCTAATTCTGTATTCTGTTTGCCCGGAACTTCTTTTTTCTTTCGAAAAATAGTCATGTAAATGCTCGATTAAGATAATTATTTTGTTTCTACTGTGAAGAAAAAGAAGATTTTTATGCGTTTTTAAAACTGGAAATGATTTTAAAAAGAATACCTAACAGCACCTCATTAATTTATTGGGTTTTAGTGTGTGAAGTGTAGTTGGTATTTGGTAGTGACTTGCACTTAGTTGTTATTATCTGTGAATGTGTCTTTTTGTTAACAGCGTTCAGATATTGGATTGTTACGCGGATCCGCTTGGCTGGAAAAATCGGCTAATTTCCAAGGACATTTCCAGGAAGCATCATCTTTGCCTAAACTTTGCAAGGATGTGAGAAACCTGGAAAAGTTGTATGCTTCAATTATTGATCTTGGTAAAGGTAATTTGAGTTTATTATTTTTTTCTTTTGTTTGTAAGTGTAAAGCTAAATTTTCATCTTGAATACTTGATGATAAAGGTAATTAGGATGTGATGGGCATCCTTTTAATGTTTGTGGAATTAATAGGACAAGGGAAAGGTCATTTCTCTGTTGCCTTTGAGTCGGTAATTCTCTACCTGAGAAGTGTTAATATCTAATAAGAGTTGCAATTTTTTTTGGTTGACAATTTATGACTAGGTAATGAATTTCGTGTCATGTTTGATGAAGTTCAAGTGAACTTACTAGAGTGTTTTTGCTATGTATTTGTGGCAAATGTTGCTTTTTAGACATGTAGCTGCATTGCATGTCATTTGCTTAGGATTTTGTTATATTTGAATCTTGAAGAGAATCCATTGCAGAGGAGTTTAATTTTCTTCTGGTGGAAGCTTCCCAGTGAGTACCAAAAAGTTTGGATTGTATTGTGAATCCTTCGCATAAGGAGCATCTCCACTTTTCTTAGATGGTGCTAGGAAACTGCCTGTCAAGTACAAAAGACATTGTAAGGGATAGGCTCAGCCAAAGGCATTTTGAGGGCTAGCATTTTTACTGTCTTAATTAAAAGCCAAGGGATTTACCAACGGAAAGGAAAGATATTATGAAGATTTATGGGCCAGTGTGACCTTACTTTTTAGGTGCAACCATATATTGAAATGACTGGATAGGGTTGCATCCTTGGATTTTCCTGGTTTAGCTGGAAGAACTACCTCACATTTTGGTCAATTCCAAGCTGTTAAAAGGCACTTCTAAAGTACACTTTTGTCTCATTTTGCACTAGCATGGCATACTTAAGTGTTGTTGAAGAAGTGACAGTATCTTGATTGATATTCGCTTCTTTCTTCTCAATGCCTTTGAGATATGATTAATTGTCTTCAGTCACGGTTTAATGCAGAAAATATAATTGTTGGACTTGGTCATAAAATTTGGTGCTGTTTTAGCGTAGAATGAAAGTTCTACTGCTATAGCAACTGAAACATTCCTTTGATAGAGGATACGATCATATATAGAATGATGATAACTCATTTTCATCGGCCAGAAATGGAATAATGCTCAACCCAAATTCCTTCATCATATGAAAATTTTGTATGAGATTAGGACATCAGCTAAAATCTAGTGGTTTATTTTTTTGTTTGAAATTCTAATAATACATATAACAACACTAATAAATAGTATGTAAGAACACATATTCTTTAGAGCAGTGAGAAGCTCAAAATAGAAGAGAGAATATATTTTGATTTTCAAGATGAAATTTAATAATTTTCTTCTTTAAAATTGGTTATCTTATTTGGGAACTCATACTTGAATTTGGTTCTTTATAATCAATTTCATTTTACAATATCTGGTCAAGTCTGCAAATTCTTTTAGGTGAAAATGGAAGTCATATTGAGACTGACAACTATTACAAGATCACTGCATCTCCAACATGTTAATTTTTGATAATGTTGCAAATTTTTGTGCAATTGGAGTTTCCATATGACTTGGGAGGTTTATATCAGCTGTAAAATACTAGTTAAAAGTTGGTAAGTATTTTTTCCTTCATTGAATAACTTGTAGGAATTTCAAATGAGGGAATATGAAAATGCTATTGCCCTTAAATTTTCTCTCTTTACTACACTTTTCCAGTTACTTATGCCAAAAATTATAGGAATTAAAAATGAGGGAATAAGAAAATGCTATTTAATTTTGGAAAAGTTTGTAAAAGAAGAATTAACCCATTATGGAGTGTGATTTTGGAATCTTTGCTTTTCTTTTTCTTGTTCCTTTAGTAGTGTTCATATGATCTATATGTTTCTTTGCATTGTTGGTTTCCAGTTTCTTTGTTGAGAAGATTTCATAATGTTGGATGCGTTTGTTTTTGCTGTTGGTTTCTAGCTTTTTCCTTTTGGTGAGCATGTCTCTTTGTTTGTTTATAATGGGCTATTCACACTTTACCAGGTAAGCGAAATGGTTAGACATGCATCTATCTCATTAGTTGCAGGCCTTCTTAGCAACCCTTGTAGCCATGGTATATACAAGATTCATCTCTTGCTAAATTCTTGATTCTCATAAAATCCTAACTATTAGTTGTAGCCTCTTATTTTATTCTACTGCATGAACTTTTTATAAAACTTTTCATTTTTTTTAAACAAATGATTTATAAATGTCGGCCTACTGTTTTCTTCTGGTGAACTGCCGTTAACTGTATTTTGCCCTTCAAATGATTAAACTTAAATTGTCAGATACACCATTACAAATTAGCTGCCATGGCTGAGAAAGTGTAAATTGCTCACCTTTGTGTTGACATTATGAACAATTATGGTGTTTGACTGTGAATTTATTTGAGATGAGCAGAAATTCCTGAAGTTTGTGGTTTGTAGGATGCATGTTTGCTTTTGATGCTATGGTTTTGTTATTGTTCTATGGTTGCAGATCAAGTTTCCAGTATCTTTTGGTTGTTACATCCAGACCTTCATGAAGTCAGGTTCACAGGTCTTCTTGAGTATTTGTCCTCGATGGTTGCTAGCCTTGACCCTTGTTTAAATGGTCGGGGAGGTGATTGAGAAAGCGTCTCTTTGGTTGAACAGAATTTTAGGAAAGGAAACTTAAATGTTCACTTCAAGCAAAGGAATGGGCATGTTCGAGTTATGGTGATATTTCTGTCTCTATACTTCTTTTTTGAGACTTTTAAGCTGATTTTTGATACAGAAACTAATATATTATTTATTTACACCTGTTTGTAGTATAAACAATTAGTTGTTGAGCTTTCGGGCACCAAATTTACATCAATTTCATCTGAACATGAAATAATTAACCAACGCCTGTTGCCAAAGGTCAGTTGTATGGCTTTGTCATGATTCTGGAGGACACTCTGGATTTCTCTCTCTCTCTCTTGTGCACGGGCACTTAAGCTTCCAAGCTCACTTAAGCATTCACACTTAAGCTTTCTAGCTCACTCATGTTTGTGCACTTAAAACTTCCTAGCTCGTTTGTGCAAGTGAACTAAAGCTTCCTACCTGACCCATGCACGTACATTTAAGCTTCCTGGGGTGGTATTGGGTAAGAGAGAATGGTTCCAAGATGTATGTTAGGGGAAGAGGCAAAAAGAAAAAAGGAAAACCTTGTGCTTACACATGCATGTACTGAATACAAAGAAATTTGCAAGAATGTACATGCCAGCCAGAAAAGACATTGATATTCTTGAATTTTGGCATGATATTTACTTGAATGTTATTGATGTTTTATTCAACAGGTGCAGTTTAATCTACAGCTGTCAGAGAAGGAGAGAACTGAAAGGGCAAAAGTTGTGCTTCTTTTGAGCTCCAAGGCATGGGAATATTAGATATAGATGGATATTAGATTTGATTTTTTCTTTTTACTAGTAAATAATTATGAGGTTTTGCATAATTTTATGTTGCAATTATCGGAGAAAATGTTTTCAATATTTCTCCTTATATCTTTCTGGATTTTTCTGTATTAGAAACTTTATGTTCTACTTTTCTATGCTTCAAGAAATGGTGAACTGATACAAATTTATGATGGTCAAATATCTCTCATTAAGAACAAAAATGATATACCTTGTTTCAACTGGAAGATTGCAAACTGACTAGGACACTGGCAAAGGTCAGATAATGTATTTTCATGATTCAGATGATGAGATGCCAGATTCGGATGAGGATCCTGATGATGATTTGGATATATATTGGTCTTTACATTCTTCATGATTATGAATTAATGTCAGAGTGCCGCAAATTGGTAATTAATCTCTCTTTTCTATGCATTNAGCATTGTTGTTCAAGGTGGAGGAAAGAATGAAGACCAGTATTCTGTCTTCTGCTTCCACCAAATGGAGAACACTCAAATGTATAGTTGATGCGGCAAATCAAGGAAGGGATCATTTCTTCAAGGTTAGTCTAACAAGACTCAAGGACTTATTTGATTTGAATGAATAAATTATATTTTTATATAGAATAAAACGAGAAAGGAAAAAAAAAAAAAGAAGAAGAGTTGGTAAATTATACCAGCTCCAGTACAATTTACGTGGCAAGAATGATGCATGCATGCATGCATTTTCTTTCTACTATGTTTCAATCTGATGATTTCAACAGTTTTGGTTCCACAAAGAGAAATCTCTCAGCTTCCCCCAAAGACTCCCAGCGTTATTTTCCATGAACAAATTTGCATGGAATTAACACTGGAAGCCTTTGAGGAAGTTGAGGTTTTCTCCATTCACTACAGCTGCAACAAAATTACATGCCTATAGGGTTTATATAGGAATCATTCTTCATTTTCTTAGCGGTCATGTGTTGATAATATCTGCATCAGATTCCATCTTATCGCATCTTCCTATATTAAACTGTATTCCTTCATTGGTTTGGCTACTTGCCCACATCTCATGTGCTATTCTTATTCTTCATCACAAAAACAAATGATAGAAGCTTCCAACGTAAGGAGATTTGCGTAACCATATCTGGCACACGTTTGCTGAAGACTTTATCCCGGACAAATTCCCTACTGCAACTTCGTTTATTTCCACTGGGAGTTCATCTGTTGATTGACTCTGTTGACATAGAATTCGCAGCCAGACATGCATGGATTATCACAACGTTTTCGTGTCCACGAAGAATAAAGGCATCAATCAGGAGATAAAGATGGTGACAGTAATTCAATAAATCAATTATGGAACATAGATTACCATTAAACAAAATAGATCTCCAAAACACTCTGACCTCCGTATGAAGTTGCTCTGTAAGAATGTGTTCATCATGGTACTATAAAGCAGGAAGCACTAGAGGCCCTATAATATTCTTCAAAATCAAACAAAGGAAAGATCTATCTGAATTTAATCCAGTCAATATTGACATCAATTGTGAATGGATCATTACTGTTTTCTGTACAAAACAATCACAAAATAATATGTAACCCCAAGAGACAGGGTTTAAAAGAATCAAGGTGTTGTGCCAGGCAGCAAGAACACTCGGTATGATGAACCTGGTGAGGATGATGTTTCCAAGCAGTATACCAAGTCTTGGAACCTGAAGAAAGAAAGCTACAGAATATTTATATATTATACTGTTAAGCTATACCAACAGATTCCATAAAATACATATGCTGTGTACTTTTAAATTTACAGCGTAACTGGTTCACAAGAACAGCTCGAGCTTCATTCAGGACACAGCAGCAACTATAATTTTGGTACCATGTTACTAAGCACACCACCACATTTGCTAAAACAGAGTTAATAGAGGGATCAAGTTGCAAACCCAGAGTCTCATCAAAAGCCATTTTACAACTCTAATATTCCTTCCGCATAATTTTTAACAAAAAAAGACCATTTTTCCCTTATTATTCAGCATGGTACTATCACCACAAAAAGCACTAACGTCTTTCTTGAATCAGTCAGCTGTTAGCAAAACACTTGGTTAATGCGGGAAGCATCCAAGCAAGAAAGACCATATCTAACAGCTGGGGCAGCAGTTCAATGCTCAAAACTATGAGGGAATTGATAGTCATTTGTAGTCAACCTTTTTTTCTTATCCATATTCAACAGTTCAGTATTTTATTCATATTACACACTTCTGACAGTCTGAATTACACTTCATTTAGCAAACAGAGAGATGACGCAATGATACCCATTCACATGCATCCAGCGAACAAAGAGATGACAAAAGTCACTAGCATTGAGTGAATACTTATCTTCAGTATTAATCCTTGCATTAAATTTCATTCTACAAATATACTTATCTAGGGAAATTCCAGACAATATAATGATGTTTTTTTTATTCAAAAGAAAAAAGTCTAGGCATTTCTTCCTTAATAACAAATTATTTCCTTTTTAACAAACCTTACGTAGCAGCTTCAAGAAGATTAACAGTGGCCATAGAACTATTTTTCTACATTTACTTGCATGATTATATTTTAGAATGTACAACAGGCATGCCTACTTAAAGCTGTATGTAGCAAGACTTTCGAGCCTAACAGTGAATCAAAATGCAACTCAAACAATACACAATTCTAATTCAAATGAATATGAAAAATTAGATTTTAGGCATTCCAAAGATTACTTCTCAAAATAGTAATTTTAAATGGAATTCAAATTCATTCCACAAATTTTGTTGAAAATTTAAATTCTTCAATTTCATAATTTATAGATAAATTAAATTTTAGATTTTTAACAGGGTTTGCTACAGCCATAATTGGATCGGTTTTATTTATATTAACTAAATTCAAGTATATATGTGTTTTCAAATGCTATACAAAAATTTCAATTAATGTATCTCCATGAGACACTAAAATGCTCTTTGGCAGTAGGTGATTTTACCTTAAGATAAGATAACAAGTCCAAGATACACGGCTCCACCAAGAAATGCAAATGATATCATTCCCCTGCAACCAAGTTGGAAACAATATATAATTGACCAGATGTAAATTTTCAATAATGGAAACGTTTTTCTACAGTGGCATCATACAGATAGTCTTTTAATAATCAACCATCATCTTATTTTTAGTGCTAAAAATGCTCACCAAATGAAACCCCAACCAACACCGGTACAAGGGCAGGGACAAAGTTCTGCAAACTTCTCAGCATCACTAGAGTTGACTCTTCGCGATATTAGATCATCATAAATATCTGTTTCATTCATTTTCATGTTAAATATTATACAATTTGCAATTTGTTATTCCAATAACGGCCATTTGGTATAGAAAGGAAGAATGACTGAATACATACCATAAACTGAAAATAAACTGTTCATTACACCTGCAATTTCCAAGTAGATGTTAGCTACACTTTTTTTGAACAAAGAGATAAGAAGAAAAAAAATGTTTGTAAGTTCATTCAGAAAAAAGGGAAGATGTGATAGAATACCAATGAAGAGGATGACATAACGGAGAATACGGACACTTGTTTCCTCTTGCAAAACCCATATTATGACAAGAAAAATGATGAATCCTATGAAATCCATTTGTACAGATAAAAAATATGAGCATGGACGCTTAAACATCATAAGAATAATTATGCATAGATCACGAAAGCACTCACCAATACAAAGTCCTCGGAGTGTCCACTGTTTTGACAATAGTCAGCAAGTCAGATAGCAGAATACTTTGGCACGAACTTTTAAAATAATATACAAGGAGAAAAAGTCTGTTCATAAATATCTTACATTTTGTGCAATAAAGAGCACAATAAAAAGAGCGAGACCTAAACAACCGGCAGCAATTCTTGCAGTGGTAAGATTTGTTGATGCAAGTACCAAAGCCATTCCCCAAAATGACGAACCAAGATCTGAGAGCAAAGCAACAATAAAAACTGTTAGTGATATATCAAGTTCACTCAGTTGTAAACAGTTAGAACACAAATATGAGAGCATTTTGCTAAATCCATAAGTTCATGTAAAACCAAAGCCTTTGGTCTTTGTGTTTCACATAGAAAATTCCAAAATGTAGAAACTAAGGGGCATAGCACACTTGTGGAGTAACTTATCCAAGTTTGATACCTTCCCATAGCACAACAAAAATCATACAGAAATTGGATACAAGTCAAACAACGCCCTCAACATTTCCACAGTATTCTAGAAAACAAGATGGCAAAGACGGAGAGGAAGAGGAGGAAAAGAACAAGGGAGAGAGATATATTATGCATAAATTATTTTATACAACTAATAAAGATCACACATGCACATGCATGTACCTATGTGTGTATATACATATCTATGCATATATGATTGTATAGGTGATGTGTCTACGGACTTCTTTGTCTGTGTGTCTGTGTTACAGAATTGTGCACTCATGTCATATAATATAGGACACAAATGTGGATGAAGCGTTAAACTAATGAAGTTTTCAGAAGAGATGTGCATTACATCCTGCAGGCAGAATCAACCAATATATACCACCACGCGTTTTCGTTACCCCACCCTCATTTGCATGAACCTGCATACCCTCCACCTACATAATGAAGTAGACAAAAAAAATCCCTGATTTAGCATACAGCATCCCTAAGACAAAGAAAATAGAACCAAAGCGTGAACTGTATGCAATGGCGTCATGAATTGAATTGAAATTTGACCTTTAAAAAACAAAAGGCATTGGCAATAACATCCATTGCAATGTGAGAATGTGTGTGTGTGTGTGTGTGTGCACTGCGCACCTGTGATTTGAAGCTTGGACAAATATACAATCAATTAAAAGCCATGTTCTACAAATCCTAAAGAATCTCACAAAATGAACCATAAATAGGAAAAATAGAATTTTGAACACATAATTCCTCGCACAAACAGTACCCCAAAGAATTTTCATAATTTATTTTCTTTTTTTATCATAAACAATCCATTCGATATCATTATAAGCTATAATATCATTGGTCTATGTGATCCAATGTTTTGAGTTTATGTATTAAGAGAATACAAAATTGGTGTTCGGTATCAGTAAGTTTGCAATCTACTTCCTTGGACTATGCTATAATTGATGATCATATTTGCATGCAACTTGAAGTTCCTTGGACTATGATCACCAAGAGGCTTTGAATGCTTCCATAACCAAATCTCAGTTGCTAAACAACAACAATGTATGAAGTGAGTTTCCATGTTACTCCACGTCTAAAGCTGACAGACTCTCTGGACAACACTAGAGAAGAGGACTCAAGAGACAGCTACATCATATCATATTTGAGCAACAGGAAAAATAATTATAAACTCATCGTAACTGACTGACCACAGATCAATCAGATTATCAAAGCAAAACTGAACTTTCTAACCATGATAACAATGGTAAAAGAAAGAAAGATAGAAAGGTAAATCATAGACAGTAAAAAACAAAAATTATTTGATCAAGCTGTTGGTACTAAATACATAAACGGTACATACGATGTAATCATAAATAAGATAGGAAAAAGAAGCTTCTTACATCACCGCATGTGAGTTTACAAGCGATTGCATGACTTGCTTCATGCAAAAATACGGTAATGAGCTTAAAAGGTGACAGTAGTATAGTCCTCCAGAGCTATAACAACAAGAAGCAAAAAAATTAACATCAATGGACCAGCTGAACCAACAAATACCAACACATTCACTCTATGAAAAGTTGAAAAAGGAATATGTAAAGCTTTCTTATTAAGTATTCCCAACTGAATTTTCAAAACTAACATCTCAGAGCAGCAAAATTCAACTTGTAAATCTCAAATAGTACATTTCCGGTCCCTTTGCCTCAAATCAGCCATGATCCCCACAATGAGCTAAGCTTCCGGGGTCCCAACAAGTTGTTTCAAAATTATTTCATGAACTTCTAAGCAGTATGTAATTTTGATATATATTGTACATCAAAACTCAGTCCGAGTAGTTAGATTCAAATATTTACTCTTTTTTTTCTTCTACTCTTTCCTTTTTCAATATCAATTAGCGAAGTTTATAAGACTCAACGAACTACTTGCAAATAAAACCAATTTAGAGAAGTTTCCGAACTGCACAAATAGAAAATTCCATTTTTAGATCTACCAAGCAAAAGTATCACAATCTAATAACTCAAGTGTTCTGTTTGTCAGAAACGCAATAAAGCAAATAAACAACATATAATGTCGAGATTTTATTTCATTACCATATAAAACAAACATGCCACGATTCTTTTGACTTAGATGACTCAGCTGTCCAAACACAAAATTTGAAAGCTCCCTTATTTAAAGTTTCTCTTCAGTTTTAACAAGAAACAAACAGAGTAAAAAGAACGTGTAATGGGCCGAAAAAGAGAAACTTACAGCGAGAATAACAACGGTGAAGACGCCAATAGTCACAAGAAACCTGACCTGGTCACCGTTGCAGCAATTCTTGAGTTCCCAGTTGGGGTTCGCCATTACCTTTGTCCCTCTTTCTCGCTGCTTCGCTTACTCCCAACACAAACGCGCAATTTCAGGGCAGGAATTTCCCAGAAAACACAGAGCTGGGTTTGGAGATGGAAGTTGAAACAGTGAGAGAAAAGTTTGGAAAAACAGCAGAGGCTAAAACAAAACAAAAACTGAAAATGAATAAACTTAATTCACTTTAAATTTGAACGGGGTAATTACCATGGAATTTTGAAATGTCAAACAGGCCTTTGCGTGTAAAATACAGTTTATGGGACAGAGACTGAGTCATCTATTGGCTAAGTAGGATGCGCATACCTTCCTTTGTCTTCACCTCAAAAGTTTGGCGGGTGTAACAGGTAGTTTCCTTTTGCAGCGACCAATTGAAACTCACCATGCCACCATTTGAGAAAATAATTGATTGGTTTTGTTTCTTGTGAAATTAACAAATTAAATAACATGTTCGGCATACAATTTGCATACTAAACAGATAAAGAATAATACAATGGGAAGTTCCCAGGAAAACAATTGGATTTGGTTATGATAGATTCATGTATTAATGGTAGTTAAAAAATATTGTGTGTTAGAAACTTAAAATAATTTTTATAAAATTTAAAATATAAAATATTTAAAATAAATGACAATTAATATTTAAAATTTTAATAAAAAATTTAAAATTAATTATTAGTTTGGGTTTAATTCTAAAATATTATTATAATTATAAAACTTAATTATTTTATTAAGTTATATTTATTCTTAAATTTAAAAAATAAATTTAATTGTAAGACTAAATATAAATTTTTTTAATATTTATTGGATTGAATCAATTTAATGAAACAAAATTAATTCAAAAACTGATCTAATTAATCAATTTAATTCAAAAATTAATCTAATTATTATATTTAATTTATTTCAAATCAAAATTAAGTTAATAAATTTTTAAATCAATTCAAGCTATTGTTTAAATGTACCCACCCTTAATCTTGGTGTTGATATTTCTACGGTAGAATATACACTTAATAATGCCTTTTCTGCCAATCTTGGCATTACACTCAACACACTGATGGTGTATTTATTTTTTATAATATAAAAGAAAAAAAAAAGAAAAGAAAAGAAGAGGAAATTACTATTATTTTATTTATTTTTATTAAAAAAGTTTGAAGAAAAAATTCTATCTCCAAAATTAATAAATTTTTTATTTTTTCTTCTCTTTATATAATTGATTGTATTTTTTTATTTTAATTAATTTTA
>CP135558.1:4128445-4165415 GCA_032402905.1 Khaya senegalensis | reverse complement strand
TAAATCAAACACAACCAACTTTTACTAAATACAGCTGTTGGAGCTAAGTGGTATATGTACCAAGCTGGGATTTTTGTTTCCTTATTTCCTTATCAATGACTGAATCCTCATCAAATAAACAAGCTAAAGCAAAAAAAAATTATCAAAATAAACTGCAGCAAAAGGTTGACGAGAATCATTCAATTACACAGATCATTCTAGTAGTAAAGTCACAATGAGCTGGAACCTAAAGATTAGAATGATGTGTATTTCATACAAAAGTTAAAGCAAGTTAATAATATTAATTTTTAAGAGAAAATTTTAGGTAATATAATATTATTAATAAAATAAAAAAATATTTTATTAGTGATGAGTAAAAAAAATTAACAAAATATTTATAAATTTTTTATTATATTAATTAAATAAAAAAATTATTTATTAATTTTTTATATTCATCATTAATTAATATATATTTTTTATTTTATTTATTAAATTATCTCACTTAAATTTTTTTTTTATTTTAAAAATTTTGGTAATTAATATAGTGCAAAATGACATATAAACTCATTGAAAACTTGATTGCGAGAGAATTATCATATTACCGAAAGCTTAAGATATAGTTTTAAGCAAGTTTGAATTTGCATGCATTCATTCCATGCATAAAATTCCCAACTCTCGACAGTCAACTTTCTACAATTGATTTTAAAAATCTGCCCATGCAATTCAATTTCTTAATCTCTAATCTTCTTCCTCTTCTTCTTCTTCTTCAATATGATGGAACTAAAATTTACAAACACGTGCTACTAACTTACCTTCAAAGTGTCATCAACTCTCCATTCAATTTAAATCTCTCTCTCCCCGTCTGTCTGTGTTGCGTGTTTATGATCTATTTCACAAAACAACAATGGCCAATGAGCAGCAGCAGCAACGTCTGTTTGAATCGATTTCAAAGTCTGCAAATACCCATTTGCTGTTACAACCTGTCCGTCGTTTACTCTTCTTTGTTAATGGGTTATGTATAGGAGTTGTTATCAGTTTATATGTCAACAGCGTTTCCTACACCATTCCCGCTTCCATTTTTTCTGCTTTTGCACCTATCTCCAACCATACCATCGTTTCCTGGAAAGAAGAAAGATTAATCAAACACAATATGAGCGATAAAGAGTTGTTATCAATGGCTGCAAAAATTCGAGAGTCATCTTCCAAGGAGTATATTCCGAAAGTTGCTTTCATGTTCTTGGCAAAGGGGCCACTGCTTTTAGCTCCGTTGTGGGAGAAGTTTTTTAAAGATTATAAAGGTTTTTATTCCATTTATGTTCACTCACATCCTTCTTATAATGAAACATTGCCTGAAACTTCTGTCTTCCATGGCAGGAGAATTCCTAGCCAGGTAAAGCTTCTTCTTTCCGAGTTATTCTAGTAATTTGATTGGTATGATCCAGGATTTCCCATTGTTATAATCATTAACCCTAATTTTCATAACCCATAAGTGCATTTGTTTTTTTTTTTTCATCTTACTACAGCCAGCATATTGGGGAAGTCCAACATTGATTGATGCTGAAAGGCGTCTGCTAGCAAATGCCCTCCTCGACATTTCCAATCGAAGATTTGTCCTTCTCTCCGAATCTTGCATTCCATTATTCAACTTCACAACAATTTACAACTATCTCATCAACTCAAATCTAAGCTTCGTGGACTCATTTGATGACTCGAGAAAACCAGGCCGTGGCCGATACAATCCCAGAATGTCACCAACAATAAACATCACAAATTGGCGAAAAGGTGCCCAATGGTTTGAAGTGCGCCGCGACCTTGCCCTTGCCATTGTTTCCGATACCAAATATTACCCCATCTTCAAACATTATTGCCTCCTACCTTGTTGCATGGAAGAACATTATATTCCAACTATGGTTAACATACTTTACTCCGAACTAAATTCGAATCGGAGCATTACTTGGGTGGATTGGTCGAGGGGCGGTTCGCACCCGGGGAAATTCGGATGGGATAGCATTACGGATGAATTTCTGAATCGGATTCGGCATGGATCAAAGTGTAGCTATAATGGTAACACCACTTCATTGTGTTCCCTTTTTGCCAGAAAGTTTACGCCTGATTCATTGGAACCTCTGCTGAGGATTTGTCCATTGCTACTTGGTTTCAATCCTTAGAATTTTGTCGAACATTAGTTTCTCATACATTGTACAATAAACTTCTTAACTATAATATCTTGTACCCATATTTCCATTTGATTTTCAGGCCTTGAAGATCTTCGTGTAATGAAAAATTAATAATAAATATGATGCAAATAATAGCATATCCTACGTGATTGATTGATAACACACCACAATCGATCGATCATACAAGATTTGATTATTGTTGTTAGGTGCATTTTCCAGGTCTTTCAATTTGTCAAACCTCACAGCAGCCGCCTGCCATTTAATCTATTAAATCAAATAATATATGGAACACATGTTTCCATTAACCCGGTATCAAATCGCGGTTAGTTATTATTTGACTAGAATTTATCTATTAAATCCACCTACCTCAGTTGTTAATGTCAGAGAAATATATATTATCCTACTTCATTCATGTTATCATTTTATAGAGAAATATATATTATACTACTTCATTTTTACGATAAAGTCTTAGAGATAATAATTCTATTATATGAATATAATTAATCGTGAAAAAATTATTTAATTAATAAAATATAAAAAATTTATTCATTAATAATAATAAAAAAATTATTATTACATTACTATTCAGTAGTAGTAACCTGTCTCCTCTGTCTCTCTCCCTCTCTCTGCTTTTTCCAGATGGCTGGCGCGGATGGGAGACGATTATTTGCAACTTTTCATCGACGAGCCTATGCTGTATTTGTGTCTTTCATTTGACTTGCAGGCCGTATTGCATTCTTAACATCGTAAGCATGGTATAAAAGCTTTTGAGTCTCTGATATATTCAGGGGTCCAGAGATAACGAAGAGATTGAGACTATAAAAGCATGAGACATTTTCTCATGTTGCATATTAGCAAATGTTTTCAAATTATCATTCCAGATGAAATGTGCAAACATCCATAAACAAGTAGTTATTCGCTGTTAAACTTTCTCCTATTAACACAGCTGCCAGTCATCATCAATAAACTGCAGCAAAAAATTAAATAGAATCATTCAATTAAACAGATCATTCCAGGAGCAAAGTGACAATAAGCTGGAACCTAAATATTTTGCCGAATGATAGTAAAATACCATTGCCGAGTAAGAGAGATTATACACTAAGGGTTCCTTTCCTTTTTTTGATTCACTTGCTGCATATTACAGGCATCAATGTGCACATCAGATACCAAGCATTCCTTCCCGTAAAGCATTCAATAGAAACAATGATAGTCCTTGATATATTATATGAGAAGCACTACTCCGGGAAGCTGCATTTTCATTGACAGGCCAGTAACTACATGTTAGCTTTCCTTTCCCATCTTTCCTTGGTGTCAAGCCTGCCAATGAAAGACCACGGAACAAAACAATTAAGGTTCTACATAGAAAAGTTTAAAGAGCAGTCATCCATGAAGCAAAACGAAATTAATATTGAAACAAATCTTAGATTAGGGTTTCAAATCTAGAAAAAGAAGAAGAAAAATGAATGGTAAAATTCTGAAACATATGAATGCATGAAATATTTGAATAATTCAGCCTAAGGGTATGTCCATGGAGTCAATAGAATCAGAAAATCATACAGGAATGAAGGATAAAAACCCAAATTCCTCACACACGAAGAAATTCATGCTCTTGGAAAACCCAAATGATCACGCTCTATATGTGATCAAACATGCAAAACTATGTCAATCTTACAAGCTAAAACTAACAAGAAAAAAGCACCTGTTGAGCAGATTGATTGGGCAGGGGAAGGGATGTGCAGAAACCCTCGCCAAGTAGTTGCATCATGTACCATACTTACTGGGAGACACAGAACAAGGACTCACAAGGACAGACCAGTGATATCCATCAGAGTGAAAGAATTACCATTCTTACACGATGGTAATTTAAGCTGTCTTTCCAGAATTACAATATTCTAGTTCTTTCTAGATTAGTAAACATACATCAACATATTAGAAAAAAGTGAACCTCAGGACAGCCATACTTCTCTATGTGCATTCATATGTATATGTCTTACGGAGCTCAAAGAAGTCTAAGAGTTCCTTCCACCCACCAGAAATATGTCAAGTTAAAATGCAATTCAGCTTGAATGGAAAAGGAATACAAACTAGCAGCTAAAGGGGAATCATACCCCCAATGTAATTTTTGACGCTTTTTTGGTGCAAGGTTTGCTGCAGCACTATCTTGCTGTACAGAGGAACTAATTTCATTTTTGTGGCTATATAAGTTGGCAATGCTAGAATCTTCTATTATTGGACTTGAATATGTATCATCTTGATGCTTGGAATTGAGGTCTTTGCTGTAAGATTTGCTGGTCCCATGTGCAATTCCTACAAGGATATTAGATGGGTGACACAGATATCTAGCATGAAACTGAAAGATGTGATTATTAAAAGGACAAAAGAAGGTGCCTTTTGATTTGTTCTGAAACTTCAATTTCGATTTTATTTGTAAGCGCCTCCTGTGCAGCTCCTAGCAAATCAATTAAAAAATTAAGCAGCAATTAGACAGGTGGAAAAGAGATTAAGAAAGACAGGATGTTAGATAAAACTATTAAGTGACACTTATCCAACAATGTGCTATACAAGAAATTTTACAGAATTTTTCTGCAGGAAAGCAAGTCCGATGGTAAATGATTCTATATTACTGATAAAATAATCCCCCATGATTACGATTCTAGGTTTTTGAGTTGACATGCTTGCTTGGCCCTTCGACATATTTGTTTCACTTTCCTTGGCTATGATCTCACAGAAAGTTTGGGTCATCCGATTTCATTTTAACAATTAGTTTTTTCCCCTGAAAATCTTATGTCATAGCAGTCACACTCCTGCTTAAACTCACATAACTGAAGGGGAAAAAAAAACAAATACTTCAAGAAGAGAGAAGGGCCAAATCAATGCACGTTGCTTTTTCCCTCCCCCCTATTACAGTGACATGAGAAAAGTCCTGCCAACCACTTTTGACCGGGTAAACCCCTGTTGTCAGAAATCTCGCATTAATGCATGATTTATAGGACAAATGAAGTGTTTCCTGTGACTCCCAAAAGTTTCTAGCTTTCCTCTAGGGCTCTTTTACAATTAATATCCACAAACATCTTTTGACCCCATCCTCAACTTTTGCGGTTACATGAGACCAAATTCTAAATGCTTTCAGCTTCATCTTCTAAACCCCATCACGACAAATTCAACATACACAAAGCATAATCAATATTATGAGGGGTTGAGTTATTCAAAATCATCCCTTTCAATCACACACACACTCCAAAGCAGAATATAGAAGATTGGAAATCCACAGGTGCGAACCCGGCAGTGAACTACTTTTCTAATAACATATTTATCACAAAGTTAATAATTTTCGAACGATACGATGATCAAAGTGTAAAAAACTACTCTTCCAGCTCCACAGCCTGTCAATTGCACGACACTATCCTCCCCATCCTTATCCACATTAACAAAATTCATCAACGATCAACACCTGGGTTTCTATAATTTACAATTCTCTATTCGAACTACAAAGAAAAAAAAGTAAAAACCAAACCAAACTCCACCAAATACACATGCGTTCATATATCTCTAAACAGACAAGCGTAGCGGCAAAAGATCGTACTCGAAATTTGGAGAGCTGGTCTTGGCTGACACCTTTGGCCTTGAAATTGGACTGTAAAGATTGTGCAGATGCTAATGCTGCCTCTCTTCTGTTATCTTCTTCCTCGTCCATCAACTCCACCCCCACCTCCCCGCGTTTTTCTTCGCCTGACAATGAGACGTAATAGAAAGAACCAACTTCTCAAATTCTGAACTCTTATACAGGAGGACAACTAAATGACGGAATTGCCCTCATTAAGTGGGCGTGTATATTATCATATAAGTCCCTAACTTATTGTATTTTAATAAGCAAGTGCATATATTTCCACATTTTTTGCAGACACAGAGAGATGTTGATTCCTTAAATTACCAATAAATTAGAATGATGTGTATTTAATTCAAAAGTTAAAGCAAGTCAATGATATTAATCTTAAAAATTTTGATAATTAATACATTGCAAAATGACACAGAAATTCATTGAAAACTTGATTGTGGAAGAGAACTATTAGATTACCAAAAGGTTAAGAAGCTTGGATTTGCATGCATGAAATTCCCAACTCCCAGCAGTCAACTTTCTACAATTGGTTTTTTCCACCACCTCCTCCTCCTCCTCTCCTTGTATAATTAATTATGAACAATTGCCCATTCTCTCCAGCTGTTGACAGAGAAACTACTTCTTCTTCTTCTATTTCTTCTTGTACAATTAATTATGAACAATTGCACATACTCTCCAGCTGTTGACAGAGAAACTACTTCTTCTTCTTCTTCTATTTCTTCTTGTACAATTAATTATGAACAATTGCACATACTCTCCAGCTGTTGACTGAGAAATTAAAACTGATAAGAACCAAAAAAAAAAAGTTGACTTTGTATTATACATTAAATGTATACCCTAATTAATGCAAGAACAATAAATAGTTTATGGATAATTAATTAACTTTGGAATTTATTTTAGAAGCCAATTTCTACTAAAATTTAAGTTTATTTATTTATTTTTTATATATACTTTATTTCAATTCAAGTAAGAATTATGATTCATAGTAATTGTAGGTTATGTGATCATATCATATTTATTTTATTTTTTTAACCTACCTTCTATTGTAATTTTAACATAAATTTGAGTAATATTTTGATCATTATTAGAAAAAAAGAAATAATAAGAGATATTAATTAAAACTTCATAAATGATTAGCTAAATTTAGAAACAAATATAACTAGTTATAATATTCAAAAGAAATCTTCTTTTATTGTAATTAGGATTTGAATTTTGAATTAGATTAGGTGACTAGCCTTAACAAGAATTGGCTAATGGTAATATTCTGTTCTATCTTTAGGGGTCCCAAAATCATATAGTATATATGATTCATGCATTTCCATGTGAATTAGAGCTCCAATTTGCATTACCCATCACAACAATTTCCTCAATAGTCAATAACTCATCCTTCTTCCACATCAACAATGTACCAAGTTCTCAGCAAAGGATCGAACTCAAAGTTTCAAAACCCTTGAGCTTGAGCTTGAAGCACATTGATACTGCTTCAAGTGCCAGCTTTCTCCTTTTTTTTCTCCTTTTTGGAATGAAGACTCGACAAGTCAACTATGGAGTCTATATAAAATCCGGGGCACATGCAAATCAAGAGTAAAAATGTGGTAACTTACCAAAATTTGAGCAGTGGTCTTAGGGTTTTTCTGTCGGCTTGCTTTTAGCTAATGCAAATTTGTGTGCATTTTGCAGAATTGGCCAGCCCATAACATATCATTAAATTATTATCTTCTCTCCGAACTACTAACACACTTCGGCTTTTGACCTCTCATATTTGGTTGTGGATTAATCCCTACTTCATATTTTAGTTTCCATTTGGATAATTGAAGGTAATTGATATTTGTTATTAGTGATAACCTATGAACTATTTATTAATGTAATTATAATATTAGTAGGATTTAGAAGGACGGAGAGTTCCAAGTTGGAAAAAATTCTATGTGCTTTCAAAAACATTGGATCATATCTGCAACTACTAACCTTGAAAATTGAATCACGCAATCCTCAATTTCCTCTAGCTCCTCCTCCTCCTTCTTCTTCTTCAATTTGATGGAATAAAAATTTTACAGACACGTGCTACTAACTTACCTTCCAATTGTCATCAACTCTCTAATCAATTTAAATCTCTTTCTGTCTGTGTGTTGCGTGTTTATGATCTCTTTCATAAAATAACAATGGCGGATGAGCAGCAGCGGCAGCAGCACCATCTGTTTGAATCGATTTCAAAGTCTGTAAATACCCATTTTCAGTTACACCATGTCTATCGGTTTCTCTTCTTTGTTATTGGGTTATCTCTCGGCGGATTTATCAGTTTATACACCAGAAACGTTTCCTTAACAATTCCCGCTTCCATTTTTTATGTTTCTGCGCCTGTCTCGAACTATACCATCGTTGCCTGGAAAGAAGAAAGATTCATCAAACACAATATGAGCGATGAAGAGTTGTTACCAATGGCTGCAAAAATTCGAGAGTCGTCTTCCAAGCAGTATATTCCTAAAGTTGCTTTCATGTTCTTGGCAAAGGGGCCACTGCCTTTAGCTCCATTGTGGGAGAAGTTTTTTGAAGATTATAAAGGTTTTTATTCCATTTATGTTCACTCACATCCTTCTTATAAAGAAACATTGCCTGAAAATTCTGTCTTCCATGGCAGAGGAATTCCTAGCCAGGTAAAGCTTCTTCTCCCCAAGTTATCAAGTAATTTGATTGGTATCATCCAGGGTTTCACATCGCTATATTCATAAACCCTAATTTTTTATTTTCATAATCCATATGTGCATTTGTGTTTTCATATTACTACAGCCAGTGTATTGGGGAACTGCAACAATGATCGATGCTGAAAGGCGTCTGCTAGCAAACGCCCTCCTAGACATTTCCAATCAAAGATTTGTCCTTCTCTCCGAATCTTGCATACCATTATTCAACTTCACAACAGTTTACAACTATCTCATCAACTCAAATCTAAGCTTCGTGGGCTCATTTGACGACCCAAGAAAGCCAGGCCGTGGCCGATACAATCCCAAAATGTCACCAGCAATCAACATCACAAATTGGAGAAAAGGTTCCCAATGGTTTGAAGTCCGCCGTGACCTTGCCCTTCACATAGTCTCCGACACCAAATATTACCCCATCTTCAAAAACTATTGCCTCCCTCCTTGTTACATGGACGAACACTATATTCCTACTCTGGTAAACATACTTTACTCCGAATTAAACTCGAATCGGAGCATCACTTGGGTGGACTGGTCGCGGGGCGGTTCGCACCCGGGGAAATTCGGATGGAATAGCATTACGGATGAGTTTCTGAATCGGATTCGACATGGATCAAACTGTAGCTATAATGGTAACACAAGCTCATTGTGTTTTCTTTTTGCCAGAAAGTTTTTGCCTGATTCCTTGGAACCTTTGCTGAGAATCTGTCCATTGTTACTTGGTTTCAATCCTTAGACTTTTGTTGAACAATATATTTTCTAACACATTGTATTCCTAGACATCCAATTCGATGCACTGCGGTCGTAGCTTTATTAAAAGAAAAAGGGAGGTTAATTAATATTAAATAAAATAATTAAATATTAAATGTAATCAAGTATTATTAATTGTACAAATAATTATAAATTTTACTTAATTAAATAAATTTCAAAACAATTTATTCAACAATAATAAATTATTAAATAATTTACTACTAATATTTAATTATATTATATTATTTTTTTAATTATATAAAATATTAATATGAAAAAATTTACTTGTGCGGTACTCAATATTTATCAATTTCTTCGATTAATAACTAAAAAATATCATATATAATATTTTATTAATAAATAAATTTAAATTTTATAAATATTAATAAATAAAATTATATTTTATTTATTTTTATCCTTGATTTGATTTGAGAATGAAAAATTAAGAGTTTTTGAAAAATAAAAATAAAAATAAAAATAATAAAAAAAAATTAATTTCATTTTTTTATTGATTACCATAGCAAAATTGTTCTAATCCTTTTTCTTTATTGAAAGATAAAAATATTTTAGAAATTTATTTTATTAAAAATAAAATTATTTTAAGAATTTTTCCTTGTAAAAGTACGTCCTACACACGGCAGTTAGATTAGTGGTGTGGTGTCAGGTGGGGTGATGCTACAACAATGATGGTGGTCCGCCACCACACCCAAAAAAAACGGGCAAAGCCATGCAGAATTCTGTGGTCAAATCAAATCCACCATTAGTAACAGTACACAATAAGTAATTGTGGTTTGGACACATTATTCAAGAACATATGCCAACACCTGTCCTGTAGTACTGTGCTGTTACGTCTGATGAAATGTCTCTTCTCCCAGACTGCTTGATTTTTATATTAACTCACTTCTCCTCCCTACGTTTCTCCTCGCAGTTTGTCTTCTCCATTGTCGTCACACTCACATACTACGACTACTACTAACTAATAATAATAATAATGAGAATCTCCGCGCTCTAAACCGCATCTGCAACTCACTCCTCTATCTCTCTCTCTCAGCTTTTTCCAGATAGCCGGCGCTGATGGGAGACGATTATTTGCAACTTTTCATCGACGAAACCACGCTGTATAACCGACTTGTGTTAGGCAACTTGTTGCCGTCGGGACTGTGGGAGCAGCTTCCGCATGTTTTGCAGTCGTGGCTTCGTAACTATCTTGCTGGAAGTCTTCTTTACTTCATTTCTGGGTTCTTGTGGTGTTTTTACATCTACTATTTGAAACAAAACGTTTATTTCACTAAAGGTGGTACGCCTATTATGCGTAGATATACTAATGCGTGTTTCTTTTCTTGAGATTGATTAATGAGATGGGGTTGGTTTGGTCGGCAAAGTTTAATCTGGGTTGGTTTGATTTCGTCAATTGATAGATTTCTTGGATGGGTTATTATCAACTGTTATTATATCTACCTATTATATCTTCTCATGTTTGTATATATATGTTTTTTGTTTTCAGTTTTGATTGCTTGTGTTGAAATAATTATCTTTTACGTTAGATGGGTTAACTTTGTTCTTGATTTGGAAATGCATGATTGATTTTAGACGAGATTTTTTAAATCTTGATTTTAGTTGGTAAATAAGTTTGGGTGAGTTGTTTTTCTTGAATATTTGGTCAATTTGCTCGATTGACCCAACATATTGTACCCTATTTCTGTCGCTTAGTTGTTAGCTTTGGATCTCTATTGATACTAGTGAATTGATGAAGTGACATAATTTGTTCTGTTGATTCTTGTTAGTGGTTAATTATGAATTCGATTTCATTAGTAGTCAATGGATTCAGTAGACATATTTTCAATATATATTAGATCTGTTTTCGTTAAAATTATTTTGTACAACTCAAAATTATGCATGGTTGTATTATCAAGTGTTCAACTTTGCTGTCTATCTTTTGTTTATTTTTAATTTTTAATTTGTTTTTGAATTGGATGATTTATGTTGTATTACTGTCTTTTTTCAAATATATATCTCAATTATCAGGTTTTTATTTTAATTTCTGTCATCTTCTTGGGCATGATTGATTCTTGCCTTTCCTTAAACCGTTTGGTACGCTTAAGAGTTCTGTTCCTAAGGTATCGAGGCAACAGGTTGTAAAATCATGTTAAGATTTTCATAATATATTTTTTTAAGTTTAGAGTTTGTTTTGTTGGCTCTTGATCCATGGTTTTAAGTACATCAGAAATAGTTTTCTCAAATCCACTGCAATTGCGAATTTAGCAAGTCAGCAGCATGATATCAGAAGTTGTAGACATACTTTGCCCACATTTACAACTTATGAAAAGATGCAAGAATATCTTTGTAACTGATGCGACTTCGACAGTTGCTATTCTGTTGAAAGATTTTGCTCTGCTAAATGGCCATGATTTATTATCTAGATCAAGTAAATCATGCAATATTCATGAAAGTGATGTCTGTAATTGTTGTTCATTGCATGTTGATATTTTGGTAGATTATCACTTCTACACATGCCTAAGATGACATTTTTGTTTTCTTCCTTGGACATTTTCATTGCAGATGAAGTCCCTTCTAGAAAAGCCATGCTGTTGCAAATATATGTTTCTATGAAGGCCATGCCATGGTACTGTGCCCTTCCAACTCTTTCTGAGTACATTATTGAAAATGGATGGACAAAGTGTTTCTTTAGAATAAGCGATCTTGGTTGGCTTGCCTACATGACATACTTAATAATTTACCTTGTACTTGTGGAGTTCGGGATTTATTGGATGCACAGAGAGTTGCATGACATAAAATTTCTGTACAAGCATCTTCATGCAACTCATCATATATACAACAAGCAAAATACTCTATCACCTTTTGCTGGTATGTTCTTTCATCCTTGTCTAGTCGCTTTAATTTCTGTAATTAATATTGCGGCTGGTCAAGTTGAAAAATTATTTGGATTTCATTAATAGGCTGAATGGTAACTAGGAAATATAGTTAAGATGTTTTCCTATCTAGAAGGTACATTCTTCTATTGACGGAATAATCATATCTAAGCAGTGTCAGATGGGAAAATATGGGATAAAACACTTGCAACCACCATGGCCATCCCAGTCATCTTCATTAATTGGTCTTGGACTTTGGATAATTTGATCTGAATAAAAGACCAATAATTATTGTGAAATATCAAATAATGTTTTGTAAAATCAAAGATAAACAGAGAGTATAAATTGATATTTCTTCTCAAAACAACAACAACAACAACAATAATAATATAACTATACATTGATTGAGAGATGAGAGGCTATTTCATAGAAGAATTTGAAGATGTGTAACATTTATTTGTATACGAATCCCTATCGGTTGATACATGTTTGTGTAAATTCCATCTCTATCTATAGTCAAAGTTTGAAGTAGTTTCCATAGTAGCTTCATCTCCCTGGTTGACCCTTCAAGCTTGATCATCAATGTCGTTTCCTGTCTTTACAATCAGCATCAATTGTCACTCCATCCTTTTAACTTAAGCTAGTTTGATTTCCATGTCTTTTGATCTTATCTAGTTGTGAAATTCTGAGTTGCTAACAGCTTTAGCTTCAATGAACTTTGTAAAGGTTATCTACTCAATTCAATAGCTTTGAAAGAATTCTAAGGCTCCCTAAAAATCATTGGTAAAATCCTCTGTTCTCACACAAACTCATATATTTTATTTAATTTTTCTTTTATGAAATTAGATTTTTCCAAAATATCAAGTAAAACTGTTATCAATCCTTTCCGATCAAATGATTTCGGTTCAAACTCATTTTGCACCCGCTTTTTCCTGCTCTTTGGTTTCAACAAATTGACATTGGATCCCAAATCATCATTGTTTGGTATTTTAAGTTTGAAGACAGATTTTATATATTGAGGTTTTGCTGGGATAGACTAGAATGAACACCTCCAATAAAGAAAAAACTCTATTGCATTGAGCAAAAACTCTATGCTGAGATAAACTCTATGGCATCATCTATTTTCTTGTAATTCTGCCAACATCATGAATTCTTTCTCCCAGATGGCTTTTCATTGCACTTTTTGTTTACTCAGATTCTGTCTGTCCTTTTTATCTTGCTTATTGAACTAGTGACTGAAAAGTATTATTTTGTCTCAGGTTTGGCATTTCACCCAATCGATGGTATATTGCAGGCTGTGCCACATGTTATAGCGCTCTTCATAGTGCCCACTCATTTTACCACACACATAGGGCTCTTTTTCCTTGAAGGCATATGGACGGCAAACATTCATGATTGTATCCACAGTAAGTTATGGCCAGTGATGGGTGCTGGCTACCACACCATTCACCACACCACATACCGTCATAATTATGGTCATTATACTATATGGATGGATTGGATGCTTGGGACCCTTCGCGATCCTGAGGATGATGGGAAGATGATGTGAAGCATATGTGCTTACCTCAACTTTTTAAATCCGATGGTATTTTCATTCATCTTTCAGTTTGAACCCTGAAAAGTCATAATGGGTTTTTCCTTTCTTCCTTCTGCACGTGTTGTATATTACAAGTCTTGACGAAGAACCCAACTGAAAAAAACAGCAAATTGAATGCAATTTACATGAATCTAAGTGAACTCCGCTGCTTGTGCATATGAGTAAGGATGAGCAAATTGGGATTGGATGGATTTGAATCTAAACTGATTCAATTTCAGTTAATTCAATCCAATTTGGTAATAGTATTTAAATCGAATCAACCCAAATCCAAATACCGATTTAAGTCTAAATTTAAAATATTTTTTTTACTATTTATTGAATTAGATGAATTTGATTATTTTGAATTAAATTCATAGTTAATTCTTTGGCTTGGTTTAGATAGGTTTAGTTTGAATGTGAGAACACTACATATGAGTTATTCAGTTTTCTTTCTATTCTAAAATATTTGCTGTGTCTGTCTTGCTTACAAAGCTTAATAGTTTGGATGGCAAGACTGGAAATGCAAATGGGCAGATAACAGAGACTAGCTTGTTACTCCAATGAACTATCTTTCTGGAGCAGAAAATGCATGCAATAATACTCAGGACAGAAATTTAGAGAATCCGGTGATGTTACTGATTTGTCAAAATGGTATGCAAATCTTCGAGCCATAAAGAAAGAGGGGCAAGGGAATTGTAAACTCCCTGTTATTTCTCAGTCAACAGATTATATGAATAGACTGTCATTTTACACTGCAATGCAAAAAGGTCCTATTTTCTGAATTTTCAGTTTAATACTATTTTTTTAAAATTATTTTCTTTTTAAATTTGAAAAAAAAAAAAAAACCAAACAGAAACAGCACATTTCATAAAGATTATACATTCCAGATTGCAGACAGACCCTGGAGATATTTTAATGGACAGCAGCCATATCTGCTCAAATTAAAATGGCGTAAACTGTGCCACAAACTGAGTCAGTTAATAAACATGAGATAAACGACCAAACTTTGTTTTGAGTTGTGGAAAGAGAGAGTATCGCCATAGCCTTCCTAAGCCACTCCACTCATGTCCACTATTCTCTTTCTCTCCTCTTCTTCTCCACTTACCTCCCTTCAATTCCGCTCTTTTCCTGTCATTTGCTCCTCCGCAAACCCAAACCAATTCACTCCAAAAACGTTCAAAGTCATAAGCCCGGAAATTTCAGTCTCGCCAAACCCCAGTTCACAACCCAATGCACCCATTAATAAAATGCCGACGGCTCCATGGATGAGGTCTCCCATCGTTATTGAACCCCACGAAATCGTCAATCCCACCAAACCCCGAACCAAGAAGACCTATGAAAAAGCAGACAGGCCATTGACTGCTAAGGAAAGCGGTGTTAGAGGCAAGAAAGCAATGAATAAGATTATACAGAACATTGAAAAGCTGCAGAAAGATAGAGTTTTGAATGACGCCCAGAAAAACGATTCGGAGAAGTTTGAATTTAAAGGCTGTTTTGAGAAGAATGTAAGCGATGAGGAGGGTATGAGGGATGGTTTTAGTGGCAAAGTGCCGTGGTTGAAGGAGGAGAGGTTTGTGTTTAGGAGGATGAAGAAACCGAAGGTGGTGACTAGAGCTGACATGAGTCTCGATAGGGATTTGCTTGAGAGATTGAGAGATGAGGCTAGAAAGATGAGGAAGTGGGTGAAGGTGAAGAAAGCTGGGGTGACTGAGAGTGTTGTTTTTGAGATTAGACTGGCTTGGAGGAGGAATGAGCTTGTTATGGTGAAGTTTGATGTTCCTTTGTGTCGGAATATGGATAGAGCAAGAGAAATTCTCGAGGTTTGGTTTCGTTAACTTTGTGTTATAGTTTTTCTTTCCCCATAAAGATGTTCAAGTTGATAGATTGTTTGTTTTACCTATCAATTGAAAAAAAAATTGAATATGATAATTTGACGAGTGGTCTTAACTCTTAATGTTGTTATGTTGAAAACTTTGATGGGCACATAATTGAACCTTGTTTTTGTGTTATAAGTTGACTACAAGACGTTTAGGCAATTATTCTGGTTGATTAGAGTGCAACTTAAGGTATTATGCATAAACTGGAATAGGACTCGCTTCCAATTTGGGTTGGATCAGATTTTGATGTTTGCGTGCTGTAGTAATCTTAATAAAATTGCACATTCTCAATGATATCTTTTTATTTAACTGACAATGATGATGCCGACGATGACGAGGATTGTTGTTATTATTATTATTATTATTATTATTATTATTATTATTATTATCACTTTTGTAGTTTGATCTGCCTCTTATTAAAAACAAAACCCATACTCATGAGGTTAAGATTTGCTACTAGGTTTTCCTTTTAAATTGTCTGGTGGCACTGGGCAATTCTTTCTTAAGAGCATGCCCGGTGTTACTGCTTCAGCATTAGTTTCTCTGAATTCAATAGTAAGAGTTATGGGAGGAATATATTTTTGGTTTCTGGCTCTGTTAAACTGTAATACTAAAAGTTATAAATTTATGTGCATTAACTTCACAAATTGTAGTAAGTTAGATATTCTTCTGAATCCATATTATATACTGCAATTGATATTCTCAATTCCTTTCTTTTAAACAGTTGAAGACAGGAGGCTTGGTTATTTGGACTAAGAAAGACACTCATGTTATTTACAGAGGAGACAATCATCCGTTGTCATCAAAATTTTCTCTGAAGATGCATCCATGCTTAGCTGAAGGTCGAGAAACAAATTTGTCAAAACCAAGTCGCTTGGATTTAGAAAATAACGTGAATATTTCTAGGATAAACTCTAATACCACTACTGTGGACAAAAACAAATGTGTAAAGGATGGAGAAGAGAACTCGTTGCCATCTAGCATTTTTATGGATAAAAATTTTATAAGTCAACAAATAGATAGATCCCTGTATGAGAGGGAAGGTGATAGATTGTTGGATGGCCTAGGACCTCGCTTTGTTGACTGGTGGATGTGGAAGCCATTGCCAGTAGATGCAGACTTGCTTCCAGAAATGGTTCCTGGATTCAAACCTCCATTTAGGCTTTGTCCACCAGATGCCAGATCAAAGCTGACCGATGATGAACTAACATATTTGAGGAAGTTTGCCCACCCTTTACCTACTCATTTTGTCCTTGGTATTGCCTTCCCTATTTTAAACATTTTATTTTATAAGTCTATGACGCACATAAGCTTTAATTTGTATGTGTTGTTATAAAGTTTGATTCAATCTATATTATTTTCTGAAGGGAGAAACAGGGGACTGCAAGGTTTAGCTGCTGCCATCTTAAAATTGTGGGAGAAAAGCCTCATAGCGAAAATTGCTGTGAAGTGGGGAGTTCTCAATGCCAACAATGAGCAAATGGCAAATGAGCTTAAGGCAAGTTTGACAAGATGGAGTGAACCTGTGAATATGTGACATCCATGGCTTGTTAGGATTTATTAGTTTAACATATTTCAAGGCCAACAGCCCATTTTTCAGTCTCTGGGCTAGTTTCCTATACATGCCATCACTCATCATTAAGTGGCATTGGCCGCATATTGGTCACCTAAATTTTTTGGACAAGGCTACCTTGCTCTTTATTGTCTTTGCACAGAAGTCATCTTGATTTAAACTCTCCTGCTGCTGTTTCTTTCCATGCGTGAATCACCAAGTATTGTTACAGTGATTAAGTGTTGTTATGATATAACTATTACACCTAAACACCACTTAAACCATTCTTGTCCGTGAGTGTTTCTTTTTCTAGTACACTTGTCTTCTTTTGTGTGCTTGCCATGCATGTCTATGATTAATTTCTGCAGAAATTCAATTTTTCTAATGATGACATCTCCCTAATGCAGCATCTCACAGGAGGAGTTCTGTTGCTGCGCAATAAGTTTTTTATAATACTGTATAGAGGCAAGGACTTTCTTCCTTGTGGAGTTGAAAGTTTGATAGTTGAGAGAGAAAGGGAGTTGAAAATATGCCAACTTTATGAAGAGGGTGCACGGCTGAAAGCAATGGAACCTTTTTGTTTGCTTGATGAACCACTGGAAAGCACTAGGAAAGCTGGAACTTTACCAGAATTCCAGAATCTACGAACTAAATTTGGAGAAATGGAAAAGGCTAATAGCGAGTTTGAGCTCCAATCGGAAGCTGGGATAGAAAAATTAGTGAAGGAACTGAGAAAGCAAGAACGCAAGCTTTTCATTGTAAGATTGCCGTCTTCTTATTACTTGATGCACTACTTGTGGGAAAAAACTCACTATGGTTTTTGCAGCTTAACATCAAGATAGAGAAGTCAGCAAAGGAGTTATCAAAGTTGAATTCTGCATGGAGGCCCAATGAGCAGGACCCAGACCAGGAAATGATTACGCAAGAGGAGAGAGAGTGTCTCCGTAAGATAGGACTGAAGATGAATAGTAGCTTGTTGCTCGGTATGGAAAAGTTTTCTGTCTCCACAAATTTCACTATTTTTTTTTTCAAAGAACTAGTGACTGGAGATGTCATTATTCTTGGTTAGATGTTTAAACAACCCAGCAATCATTTATATGTATTATTAGGCTGCCTCTGTATTATGTTACTTCCTATTTGCAGTGTGAAATCGACATCAAAAGTACCTCATTCATTACTAAAATGTAGTGAATTTAGAAATGCATCAAATTATTATTTTCAGAAGTCATAAGTTGGCATTGAGTGTTTGTGGTTCTTTGGAAAGTTGCATTTGCAACAAATTAGTTTCATTTTCTCACATTGCTTTCTTCTATTCAAAGTGAATTTGATATGCAGTTCACCTATTAAATATTGTATCTGTGTACCAACCCCTACATTTAGACTTTGTTTGCAATCAACAGTATCATTTATGATTTTCTGTATAATTTGGAAATATGCTTAGGCCTTAATACTGTAATAGATTCTCTTGTTAATTCTCTATATGCTCTTTTTGCTAGTTATTGGCTATGAAAATTTGCTGTCATTTTGTAATCTTTTACTCTGTCAATGCATCTCGGTCACATTTTTATAAAGGATTGGGTTTCCATGACAGTTGACTAGTGTCTGAAAAGTCACAACAGACTCCACTTTCCATGGAGGCTCTATAAATAATTTACTGATTTCTCTTAGTTGATGCTGACCTGATCTTTAACATATTTGCTTCATGCTTTTGTTGATGTAGAGCTTTAATCCCAGGGGTACTTGATTCAAATTTCAATTGAGAAGCTTAGTTTTCCCACACCCATATTCTGCCTAGAAATGCCATTCAATATAACAAGTGGTCCTAGTTGGTGCTATAAACTATTTCTTTGCAGCTGTCTGATTCTGTCTCTCTGGTCACACATTTTGGTTCAATTCTGGCTTCAGGTAGGCGTGGGATCTTTGATGGTGTCATAGAAGGACTGCATCAACACTGGAAGCACAGAGAAGTTGTCAAGGTGATCACCATGCAGAAATTTTTTGCTCAAGTAATTTGTACTGCAAAGTCACTTGTAGCAGAAAGTGGTGGAATTCTTGTTTCAGTGGACAAGTTAAAAGAAGGTCATGCTATCATTATCTACCGTGGGAAAAACTACAGACGTCCTTTAAAGTTAGTGACTGAGAATCTGCTATCTAAAAGAGGAGCATTACTAAGATCTCTTCAAATTCAGAGGCTCGGAGTAAGTAAAGCTCTAGTTTTGTCCAAACTTTGTCTTTGTTTTACTCGAAATTACCTAGCTGTTTGTCTATCTATGTTACCATGGCTAACTTGAGCCTGATACATTTCTTCTTTGTTGTTATAGTCATTAAAGTTTTTTGCATACCAGAGACAGCGTGCCATCTCTGATTTGAAAACCAAACTGGTAAGCCTCAAGGACTTTTTTCCCGTGAGAAATTGCGTAATCTTCATGTTTTAAAATTAGTATGTGATGTGCATGTTGGTTGGTTCAATTATTAAAACCTCTTGGGTGGTACAAGAGGTTTGGGATTTAAATTTTGCTCACATTGAGGTCGGAGAAGGTCTGGTTTACATTCATGTAATATTTGAAAGGGAATTTTTTTTTTTTTTAGGTGAAAGTAAAATGAAGCAATTTCTTCTGTGTTTTTTTTTTTTTTTGTTACTGTCCCAAATTGACATGCCAAAATTTTACTTGCATCATGCTACATTTGGTTTAGGAACTGCCTCGTTGGTGAACAGTTATATTGAGGTCATGATTCATTCTTCAGCTAATGAATTTTGCAGGCAGAGCTGCAGGAAACCAGGGAAAAGAATCTGAAAACTACTGAGCTAAAAGATGTGAGACATAGTGATACCTCGTAAATTGTCAATTCGTTTATTGGGTAAAGAATGCAGATTTGCCATGGAAGAGGAATTTTCGCTAATCTGTCAACATATTGCTTTGTTACCCAGGTAAACTTTTTTTCTTGTTCTGTTAACTAGTTTACAAATTGAGTTTTGCATTATATTTTCCTTTCAGCATCTGATCCGAGTTTATATGTTGACAGGCATGAACCATATAAATGAGTGAGATGGTGGAGTATGCTTGACATTAAGCAGGCTGCATGTTGTATTTGAACATCCAGCTTATTTGGTCCTCCCCTAAGAGACAAGGTAGTACACCCCTCAATATCTCATCATGGAAGAGTTCATTATGATTTGCATGCCACAAACTCCCCGATCTAGAATCAAGCAGTTTACATTGCATCACTCTGTGCCATAAACTGTAGGGTGCAGTTTTCCTGCTTGGTGATCTAGGGACAATGTCCTGAGATGAGGACGGGATTTTCTCATAATTCAATGTGAGGGACTCTCAGATTATTGGCTGAAGCACAATCTACGGTGTTCCTCAACTGCATTATGTATAATCAATCTTATGCCACATCAGCCTACTTTTCTGCTCAGAGAATCCAATAGAATTACCTTTTACCTCTTAGTTATGTCGCTGCCAACATTGATGTATCAAACTCACAAATGGGATCAAAAACTTACCCTCAGACCATAGCGAAGCTGCAGTTTGAAATGTCTCATATAATTTGTGCTTTTCGAGACAATATTGCAGATAAATGCTTGGATTATTTGCCCATCAGGTCTTTTCAGTTGGGCAGTTTAGTTGTATAGAATAATTGTGAGGCAAGATTTTGTTCCATACTCTTTGAACATCCATACAATCCTTAGTACATTTATATAAGCACCACACTTGTGGATGATCTGTGTTGACGGCTATGCATCATCAGAAAGGCATTATTGTGCTACAAAATTGCTTTATAACTAGGTCATCACTCGAACAAATTTTACTTTTGCTAACAATTTGAGGTCAAAGAGTGATCTTAGTTCATTGTTGGTAGTGTTATACAGGTTTGAATTGATTTCACATATCACTTATTCGATGCAGGATTCCTCTAGTGATGCAAGCTCTGTTGACAATGACGTTGGACCAGACTGATTGTCTGATATTGTTGGCAAAGACAGAGTAGGTTTTGGCGGAACTTGTAAATTTTCTAGGCTACCTTCCAACAACTCCACAACCTTGGTCATTGATGGTCTGTCAGACGGATTGGTTTGAATGCACCACAAGCTCACCAAGATCATCTGTTTTGCCATCTCCTTTTCCTCTTCGGTGACAACCCCAAGAAATTGAAAATCGCTGCCAGGTTCAAGATGCTTATAAATCGAATTGGGAAAATATTGTTCACTGCTGTGAGACACTCCAGCATCCACTTTCCTTCTTCCTCCGACCATCTCAAGAATCATCATTCCATAACTGTAGACATCAGACTTGTGAGAAACTCCTCCAAAGGTTCGGCAGAATACTTCCGGTGCAATATATCCTATAGTCCCTCTTGCATCTAACATTGACATGATACTCTCTTTCTTTTGGGATTGTTTAGCAAGTCCAAAATCCGAAATTTTCGGACAAAAATCTTCATCTAGAAGAATGTTGTGAGGTTTAATGTCAAAATGTACAATCCTTATGTTACAACCTCGATGTAAATACTCAAGTCCTCTGGCAATGCCGACTGCAATTTTATACATTGTTCTCCATTCGAGCTTGGTTTTAGTACTTGAAGTTTCTTGGTCACAAATGAAATTATCCAGGGATCCATTAGGCATGAATTCATAGATTAGAGCTCTTCTGTTCTTCTCATAACAAAAACCCAGAAAATTGACAATATTAACATGGGATGTTCTACTAACGCTGGCCACCTCATTGATGAATTCCTCTCCGTTGCCTTTGGATTTCTTCAATACCTTTACTGCCACAAGACGACCATCGGGTAGCTTTCCTTTGTAAACTTCGCCATAGCCTCCATTACCAAGCTTATCATTGAATGATTTTGTTATCCTCTTAACATCACCATAATTATATCTTTTTGGTGCCAGAGATCGATAATTTCTAATAAAAGCTTCCATGTCTTGACCATTCTCTGTTTTCTTCCGCCAGAATGTGAGAACTGAATAATTCTCTGTTTTCTTCTTCCAGACTATGAGGAGAATTGAGATAATTATTATCATCCCCACCAGACCAGCTGTAACACCTGTATTGGAAACAGTTGTAAGGAAATGTCACTGCCACTGAAAAATTATGATATCACAAAAGAAATGCTACTGCGAACGAAGAAACAAGCGTCAGATGAACATATTACCAAGGGAAATCTTCAGTCTCTTGCTGAAGTGTGATCCTGCAGCATGAACAAAGTTTCAACAGCTTTTCCATTATCGGCAAATTAAATGTCAGGAAATGAACCTGATGATGAATCTGAACTTTAAACCATAATTCCTCCACTTATATTCATTCATGTTAGTTTTAAAGATTAAAATCAGGAGGCTACAAAGATACCAAACAAGTACTTCTAACCAAAGAAAGAGAGAAGATTGAAGAATAAAGGAAAAAGAAGTCCGAGAATTGTGCTAAGGGAATTCCACAACTCTATTTGATTTAACAAACTTACATTTAAATATACTTGTAAATAACTTAAAGAAAAGATCATGATCCTACATTTCTGCCATGAAATAAAAATATAATAATAAACTAACTACTTCCTAAAGATTAAGATATACACAAACTGAAAACCAAACAACATAAAAAAATTTAGACATGTTTCAGTCTTAAAGCAACTAACTAATAATTCACTTGTATTTCATAGTAAAACATTTTAATTTCAAACATACTCAAAATGACCTCTAGTTTTGGCTGTCAATTCACTTCAAGTCCAGTCCGTCTTCCTAAGCGCGTGCTTCCATTTTCCAAGCATTTTCTTTTCTCTCTAGTTAGGGTGGATTATCTTGGTCAATACTTTGAACAAAAGGGCATTTCTTTTCCCTTTTTATTCTCAAGTTCGACGTCTTTGAATAAAATTCATAACATCTAAAACATAGAGTTCTGTCGCAAACCTTGCTGTGTTAATGTGAAATTAATTAATGTTTCAAACTAACAATAAGACATACCTTTGTTGGTTGGACAAGACGAGGGATAAGGTTTATCAGTGCAGTAACAAGTGAATGCACCGGTTGTAGGAGTAATTCCACACTGTCCTTTTGATCGTTCACATTCTTCACACAAGCTATTATTTGCAAGCCACGGCAAGCCAAAACCTTGACGAAGAGACTCAGTCAGATTTACTGAATTCGGATTTCCTACCATAGACTGAAGAGTTGATTGCGACACTGGAACGATGACGTTGTTTTCACAATTTCGCAAGGCAGCTTCAAGGACTTCAGTGAAGGTATTATTGAAACGACTGATATCCGATGAAAAATAGTAATTCCTGGTGACTATATCATCGGAGTTGCAATTAAATTGATTGGGAACCAGCGCCGTCAATATTAAGTCATTAATCGTAACCGGGCAACGATAATACAGTGTTAAGTTGTATGTGTCGGCAGCATACTTGAAAAGGCTGGAATTTAGACTAGTGTTGACAAGGTTTGAAGGACAATTATCGTCCCAATAATCGTCTCTAGCAGCAGTGATCGTAGGCGACTGGTCATCGATGTCCAGGATTCTATAGGAAATCCCCGAGATGTTAATCTCTGGAGCATCGCCCTCGCAGTCCAACTCAAACCCCGGATATCCACAAAATTCCGACCGATTTGCACCCCAGAAAGGATAACCAATATTCTGCAAGTTTGCGCAATGAAACGGAGAGGTGCAGTTTAGGTATTGCTCATCGTCTACTGCTGACACAGGTGTTGGAACAACAAAGAAGATGGTATTTAGGAGGAAGAAAAACAAGCAGATGGTTGGACGGAGATGAGGATCCATTTGGAGAGGGAGACAGAGATATGGAAGAACTCGGATAATATTGGAGATGAATCAAGAAGGAAGTGTTAAACAATATCAAAGCAGCTAAGACCAGACCATTATTAAAAATTACTATATTACATTTCCTAAATGTTGTCAACAAAGACTGCTCCAATTTCCAAATCAACACAGGCCATATGAACGAAATCACGAATATTCCTCTATTGACAAGGTTGGAAATTCATCAACCAAAAAACCTGGCAAGAGACAACTGCAGAATGATAACTGGATTATTATCTAACTTGATCCCTAAACTATAGACATGAAATAATTAAGCAGTTTAGGAGACAAAATAAAGTAATAAAAAAAGTTTGCATCTGATAATCTAAAACGACGCTAAGAATGCAATATGCTAGCGCGCGTGAATCACAATAGAACAATGGGAACATGCGAAACTGGAGCTAAGTTAGTCAAATGTTTCCATTACTTGGATTTTAAATTACAATTTCCTTTTCTTCTTGATCTGTTGACCATTCCCAGAATGCAAATTCCTTGCAACTAGGGTGGGAAGAGACCAGAACAAAACACAAACTAACAATCCGGAAAAAATAGTCATTCCTTTGATTAACAAAATGGACAAAGTCCTGTTTTAAAAAATTAGGTATGCAGAAATTTCAAAGTCAGCTTGGAGGGTTTTTTCAAACAAAACTAATTTAAAGACAATTCAAAACTGAAAATTATTAAAAAAAAAAAAAATCATTTTGTTCTGTTGATTTTCTGTTGTATCCAAGACCTGTTAATTATATCATAATTTACTAAAATTGTTTTTCAAATTTTGAATTAGATGGCTCCTAAACTTTGCTTTTACAAGAGATCAAAGAATAGTAGTTGCGTGATATTGAAATAATTACGTGATTAGTTGGATAAAGGTAACGGCTGTTAATCAGATGCACACCCACCGAACAGGTCAAATATCTTGCATGATTCTTTCAATTTGTACTGGGAAATGGCATGCTGCAGTTCACGGACGCACAAGCTCACTTGGCTTTTATTCCACTGTCACAAATCTCCACAATCATAAATGCAACTCAAAATATGCACCAAAGACTGAACCATACAACTTTCACGATGACAAAAAACAGCATAATTGCCAATAAAGAACCATTTCAACATAGAGATCACATACAAGCAAGAATCAGTAATCAACTAGAGAAAAACATGGAAGTTTGAATACTTATAACATACTCAAGCGGAATTATTCCAATGATTCAAGATCTGTTGACAATGACGTTGGACGAGACTGCTTGTCTGATCTTGTGGGCAAAGACAGAGTAGGTTTTGGCGGAGTTTGTAAATTTTCTAGGCTACCTTCCAACAACTCCACAACCTTGGTCATTGATGGCCTGTCAGACGGATTGGTTTGAATGCACCACATGCTCACCAATATCATCTGCTTTGCCATCTCCTTTTCCTCTTCAGTGACAACCCCATGAAATTGAAAATCGCTGCCAGGTTCAAGATGCTTATAAATCGAATTGGGAAAATATTGTTCACTGCTGTGAGACACTCCAGCATCCACTTTCCTTCTTCCGCCGACCATCTCAAGAATCATCATTCCATAACTGTAGACATCAGACTTGTGAGAAACTCCTCCAAAGGTTCGGCAGAATACTTCCGGAGCAATATATCCTATAGTCCCTCTTGCATCTAACAATGATACGATACTCTCTTTCTTTTGGGATTGTTTAGCAAGCCCAAAATCCGAAATTTTCGGACAGAAATCTTCATCTAGAAGAATGTTGTGAGGTTTTATATCAAAGTGCACAATCCTTGTGTTACAACCTCGATGTAAATACTCAAGTCCTCTAGCAATGCCGACTGCAATTTTATACATTGTTCTCCATTCGAGCTTGGTTTTAGTCCTTGAAGTTTCTTGGCCACATATGAAATTATCCAGGGATCCATTAGGCATGAATTCATAGATTAGAGCTCTCTTGCTCTTCTCACAACAAAAACCAAGAAAATTGACAATATTAACATGGGATGTTCTACTAATGCTTGCGACCTCGTTGATGAATTCCTCTCCGTTACCTTCGGATTTCTTGAATACCTTTACTGCCACAAGACGACCATCAGGTAGTTTCCCTTTGTAAACGTCTCCATAGCCTCCTTGACCAAGTTTATTGCTGAATGATTTGGTCATTCTCTCAACATCAAAAAAGTTAAATCTTTTTGGTGCCAGAGATCCGTAATTCCTAACAAAAGCCTCCACATTTTGATCATCCACATTTTGATCATCCTCTGTTGTCTTCTCCTGAAATCGTCCTCGGACAACATAGAGAACAATAGCAACGATTACTATTATCCCCACCACACTAACTGTTACTCCTGCATTCAAACATAGGAGCAATCCAGTACTATTAAGAATTAATTGTGAAATTTACTCTCCTAAAAATTAACAGTGCTGAAGTAGTATCATAAGTGGTAAGCAGAGCATGTAATGTAACATATTACCTATGTAAATGATCCTCTTGCTGAAAGATAATCCTGCGGTATAACAAGAGTGTCAAAAGTTTTTTTGGTGGGAATGTAATTTGCCATGAAATCTACTTGAAATCTGAATCTCAGAAGTCGAAATTGAGCAAAAGGCTGCCGATTTGGCCTATTTCTTTCGCGTACAATTGAAGGATTTTGAAAAATGAATTCTTTCTTAGCAAGAGAAAAAGCCCAAGAATCCTCTTTTTTTCCTTCCCATAGATTACTTAATTAAAGTTTCCTCACGCTCCATTGGATCAAAATAAGACAAATGTATACAAAATAGCCATAATATAAAACGAAACCCTTTTTTTTATAATTTTTATTTTTTATGAAATTTTCCACTCAATTCAATTCAGTAGCAAAAAGGATAAGAAATAAAAATAACAAATTTATTCCATGTATCACAACAGTTCAGAATAAAGAAATTATTTTTTTTTTATTTTCAATATTTGAAATTAATAAATTAGATATGGATAGATGAATTTCATTACAACTACAAATTATTTTATTACTTTCCATGCTATTATAAATGTTTGAAAGCTATGAAAATAAAGATATGAATTCACTTTTAATCTCAGTTAGCATGAATTAGACTTGTGATTGACAGTAAAAGAAATAAATTTTAACTGCACGTCATCGATAATGGTGCGTGATATGAAATCCAATAAACTAAAATCTACTGAGATGGTGGGGAGAATTCAAATACATCTCGCTAGTTGCCTAAGTCAACAAAATGGCTGCTTGGTGTGATAGCGGCACTATTAAAAATGATTGGGACTCTGATCGCTCTCTGGAAGTATATGAACATCAACCAGATAATCTATTCTAATAAATAAAACTGATTTTGTATGATAATGAGCGCTGCCCTCAAAATTGAGGTGCATACCTGGTGAATCTTTAGACCCTTTGGGAGCTTGGGCAGCTGTTGAAGTTGGGCATGCTGTTGAGCTGCTTAGTTGTCCACCTGGGCAGTGGCAAATAGCTGTTTTCTTATAAATGTCATAACCACAACTGCTACAATTCTCATGGCATGGAATCAAATTCCATTTCACCTTAAATCCTCCTTCTAGGGCTTCTAGCAGAGCCGTTTTATTCCATTTTGCCGATGAAAGTAAAGTTTCGCAAACCGGAACATTGACAGTCATATTACATCCCGGAGGAATATTAGCTTCTATGGGCATAAAGCCATTCATGTAATCCCTGACATCCTTCAGGTAGCAAGTAGATGGTTCTGGAAACATTGGGCAAATCCCATAAAGCAACTTAAACATCTCATACCCAGCAGAAAGATTAAAAAGTGCTTCATCGATGGTAGTGTTAATCTGTGGACATAATCCATCAAAGTAGTCCTCTCGTGCAACACTGAGAACTTCTCCTTTCGGATCGATATCCAAAACACGGTATTTTAATTCACCAATCGTCATGGTAGCCGTATTCTTCTCACACATGAGCTCTAAGTCAGGATGACCACAACCTCGCAGCCGATCACCTCCCCAGAAAGGATAACTGGCTGTGACCTTCCCACAGCTAAATGGAAGACTACAGCTTCGGATAATCTCAGCATTGGATAAAGATGGCTGAATCTTGACAACAACCAAGAATAGAAAACACCAAATAGAAAGAAAAGGCCACGGCACAAAAAATTGGAAACTCATTTCTGGTGAGAGTAGACTCTTAAGGAAAAGGAATCATGAGTGAACTGATTCGATTTGTTTCTGGCAAATTAATATAGAAGAAAGAGTAGCACATCCCACCCAGGAAGATGCAAGGAAAGCAATAGAAAGACTTGGAGGACTTTTGCAGTTTATAGTTGACTTGAAGAACCAAGACTCCGTTAAAAGGTGCTTTAGTTTTTCCCGCTTTGTTGTGGATTTCTATGACACTGATGGAGTTGTCACAGACGAATGTTGGAATGATCTTGGGGATGGTGAATGCAAGAAAGGCTTTCGTAGAACTGGCGAGGATTCAAGGCCACCTTCCAGCATCTCTACAACTTTACTCATGGATGGTCGATCTGATGGATTGGTTTGTATGCACCACAAGCTCTCTAAAATTCTCTTCCACGCTGTCTATTTTTTCCTCTTCAGTTACTACTGCCGGTATGATATACTCCACTAGCAGTAATATTGCTTACACCAACCAATTCAAGAACCTTCATTCCCAACCCATACACATCGGAATTGTGAGAAACTCCTCCACGGTTTCTGCAAAATACTTCCGGAGCAATATAACCAACAGTTCCTCTCGCATCCAGCACTGAGATTATACTTTCTTTCTTCTTACAGTCTAGCAAGGTCAAAATCAGAAAATTTTTCGAACAGAAATCTTCATCTAAGAGAATGTTGTGAGGCATTATGTGAAAATGCACAATCCTAGTGTTGCAGTAGCAATGCTCTAATCCTCGAGCAACACCAGCCACAATCCGATTTGATGTTCACGGTTTCACTAGGGACGGTTCAGGAGTTTTGAAAGACCTTTGGTAAATTCTTAGAAGTGTTATTCTTATTCAATTTAATATTGAATTGAAAAATAAATAACGGTAGATAACTAATTTTAGATTTGAGAAACTAATTTTAGAGATGAGTCAATCACTTTTAAGTATTAACTTGTGCTTAAAGATGCACTACCTCTTCAAATCTAAAAACTGTTTGTGCCAACTGTCACCAGCTCCTACCACTTTTACGCGTTGATTTGTGTGCAAATATGCCAACTGTCACCAGCACCTACCCCCTTTACGCGTTGATTTGTGGGCAAATATGCATTGCGTTTTTCTTCCGCTTCATTCGACTTACCTTGTACCTGCATTTTTCAAGCATCGTGGAAAACAAGCAATTGTAGACACAGAAATGTGATATATATTTTTTTTTACTTCTAATTGTATTTTTCACGCTTTCTGGAACAAGTAATTGTAGACACGGAAATGTGGTAAACGGGGCAAAGACTCGAGCAATAACTTCACAGGGAGTCACAGTTTTAAAATTGACAATCCATTTTCCTCTATCACGTTTTTGACTAGATATTGGCCCTGAAGTCTCCGTCCAAGCTAGTTTCTTGACAACAAAGCAGATATATTTTCTGATAAATTATCGAATCCTGCACAAAGAAAGAAAATAAGATCCCAACCAGACAAATGATTTTTGACTATAATGCTGTGCATTCCATTCTCGGATGTGCATGATTTTCAGCTCAAATTGCGACACATATTAAATTCCTTCATAGTTTCTTAAACAAAATAAAGGATAGTTCATTTCTTATCGGTGCAAGAAGATAGACTTTAAATGACTAAGAAAGGTCTTAGATCAGTAAGGAACCAATTCAACATGAAAATCACATACATAAATTTAGGTACATTTCCTAAACCCATCCACAAAGGCAAAAAACATTAAGAGATTCAACTAGAGAAATTGGAAGACTCGAATATCAGAACTACTGTAATTCTTCCCTTTTTTATCCTTAAATCAAATGCGGCTGTTGTTTTTATATAAAAATTAAATGCAAGATTTTGTTTAATGTGACTCGTACGTACAGAAAAATTAGAACATTTATGAGAAGATTCACACTCGAACTTGACAATTTATGCTTGACCTGAAGCAAAATTCCACATGCAGAACCAAAACTAAATTACCTTCTAAGCTGGATGCATGGATGCACATAACTTATTGAAGATGTTCTTCGTATGACTATTTTACCAGACTAAGCGCTTCATTCTTCTAATCCTATCAACATGGTCAGTGCTCATCCGCGACTTTTCAGGCTTATTTGATTTCTTAGACTTCTCAAGTCGGCTATCTAAACTGTTTCTAGAAACCTCAGGAAGGTCAGCAGCCAATTCAAAAGTATCTGAAGGTCCGCCCTCAGATGGTTTGCTCTGATTGTCACAGTCTACAGTTGTCTTTTTAGAAGCATTAGTTGCCATTTTAGATTTGCCTAGATTCAGTACGAATTTCTTCAGATGCCTGATGAATTCTGGATAAAGTTCAAGATTGCAATGTCCTCCTCCACTTACCCATAAAGGTTCATACTTCTCTTTGCAAAGTTCATAAAGCTGTTTCCCATGGCAGCAATCAACCACTTCGTCTGCGGTTCCCTGAAGATGAAACAAAGTTAACTTTACAACTCATTTATGCCAACAAAATTTTCAAAATGCTATGAGCTATATATCTTGTAGACTTTGGAGATTGTGAAGATGTCAAGTAGGATATAACACTTGCAATAAGAAAATCACCAGCAGAAATATTTTTCTTCTAAGAAAGAAAAACTAAGGTATTCATGGCACAAGGATAATAGAAGGTTCGTATAAACATCCTTGTGATAGTTTCTAGCGCTACACAATAAACAAATATTAAATATTTACATGCTCCTGCTTTTAGAAACATTTTGGTTTTTAAGGCTTAGGCACTCACTCTTGCTTTGGTCCAGAAGAGCATTTATCCTATGGCTAGCATTGTGCAGATAAGTAAATACAGACTTTCTACAATTGATCCACGGAAAAATTTAATTTAGTTATAGGTTTTGCAGCACTAGAATGACCAAATTCACTCTAGCAAATTGATACAAAATAATGCCAAAAGCACCAACTATTTCGCTACATTAATTTCCCCCACCTTCCACAGCAGCACACAGGGACAAAGAGAGAGGAATCGACAAACAACATAAAGAGACAAAAAATGTAAACAAGGAAAATAGTACTTACATGGATAATCAAAACAGGACAATTCACCAAGCCAATTTTGTCAATATTCTGAAACAAAAATGGAAAATAAGAATTAATTACATAATGTCCCATCTGCAGAATGCAACAAGGATATGGAACATCATTAACAATATAAAATCACCTTGTAGATGTCAAACCAATATGTCCGCTTGACAGGATACAACACTCTCATGCCAGACAAAATTGGGCTATGCAACACAACGCCTCTCAAGTTTGGCAGACGTGAAGCGAGATCAAGAGTAGGTCCACTACCAACAGATTGACCATATAATATTAATTGCTCATCCTTAACTCCATACTGCTCCTTGAGACATTTATATGTGGCATCTATGTCTGCATATGTATTACATTCAGTCGGCTGTTCCAAAGAAAAAAAGGGAAACTGTTAAAATACAGGCACTATGGTAAAACTTTTGTTGAACAGTATATATGGCTTCACGGGAAATTTCTGTTTCTGACACATACATAACTAAATAATGAATTTTACCAAGTAAACTGTATTGATAGCACAGTTTTTGCAAACAGTTGGAAAATAATAGTGAAAGCAAGAGTTCCAGCATAAGAACTTGCAAGAATGGTAGAAGTTAACCATAAGAGAAATTTTTAAGGATCACGATGCAACCAAAAGAGTGCAGTCGTGTCGATTCACTACAAAAGAGTGTTAGAATTGAACTATCAACCATTCAAGGTATTGATACAACTTACAAAAGTTTTCCCAGCAAAGCAATTATGGGAAAAAAGACTCTTGAGACTTTCTTGATTCCATGTATCTGGGGTTCTCTGATGTTTTATAAATCATTGGATCCACGATTCAAGGAAAATTATTGTAGAAGGGATGTCTATCAAACAAAAAGCGTGGAAGGGGGTAAAAACACTTTTCTACCTTCAAACTCAAATACCAATATATTTTCTATATTAGATAAATCCCATGCTTAGTGGGTGACATGTAGAACAAGCATACAAATGGATGCTATAAATCATTTGAGTCAAAAGTCCTAAAATAAAAATCAAGTTTCCATTTACAATTACTCAAAAAAAAAATAAAAATTGTGTGTTGGTCTGCCTTTATAGTGCCAAGTATCTTTATTTCAACTCTTACATTTTTTCTTGGATGTATAAGAGGTGCTTTCTACTCATATATGTAGCCAACCACCGTACAATTTAACCAAAAGCCTCACATGAGCATTTAAGGAAAAGCTAAATTATGACGGACCAAAGGCACATACGAACTGTCTAAAAATTAAAAAAAAAAACATCAAATGGGAGAGAGAGAGAGAGGGGAAAGAAAGAAAAAGCTGAATCAGTCCTTTTTGCAGCATTCTTAGAACAATTATTTTATGTTTAATGATATTCTTTGGATACTTAACCATTTGTTACCAAGAAAAAATTCAGAGATGAGATGCTTCTTTAAATTTGGCAGGTTCATCACTATCAGTCAAAGAAGGTGTACATGAACTGAGAAAAAGATAATAGTAAAGGAAATTCAACACTTCCCAGGAAAGAACCTTGCTTCAACCAATTGGATATGTATATATGAGAGAGTGCCTGTGCATATGTAATATAATTTGATTCTGCCTACTGGAAATTTGATTTTCTATCACTAAAAAGGAAACAATGACACAATTACTTATAACAGAAAAAGTCAGCCAATGTGAAAGAACCATAAACCAACACAATTAGCTCTTCAGTATCTAAAAAAGAAGGATATCTAATTATCTAACAAATATTGAACATCTTGCTAAAAAGGTAAAGTTGTTAAAGCTAACACAAGCTAATGCAAAGCTCTCTTTCTATCATTATCAATTAGGACAGAGAAGCGAGATCTCTAACCTTTCCAGTCGATTGTCCATAGCCCGAGTAATCATACCTAAAAATAATGAGATACAAGAGTCAGGAACATAGTGATATATATAATCAGAAGTTGGGCAAAACATAGAACCATTGTGGAAATAGATAAATAATTTCACTTTAATTACAGCAGCTCTAATAATGAAAGAGATTGTTCCTATTTCAAGCATATGTATTTGAAAACATTTAATAAGAACAATCATGAAATATCATAAATTATCTTCAAAATTCAATTCATCCTCCATGCTGTATTGAGCCAGAAGTTCAGCAGTTTAACATACAGCATAGTCAATGGCAGTGAACAAAACAAAGATACAAATAAACATAATTCTCAAAAAAAAAAAACACTATTACAAAACAAGTTTTGGACATAGCAATTAGATCAGTCCAACTACATTGGCACCATTAGCATTGATTATACATTATATTAACAGGCTTTGCTACAATAAATCAATGATGTAGCCCTCAGTGATCTCCTCACAGAGTCACAGTGAACGATCAACTAATAATCAAACTGCCCCTTGTCTTTAATCCATTATACAAAATACAATATTTGGGAAACTTATGATTTAAACAAATTAATAAATCAATTAGAGTGTAGTTTGACTGATCAACATAGTGATGGAACTTGAGACCTGTTGACCCGTTATTCCACTTTAGTAGTCATAATTTGGTCTAACTCCAACTTTCGGTACATTACTATTAAGAGTGACGATAGCTAACCATCAAAATATCTTCTCTTCTCTTGAGTTACAAACACCTGGAACCATTGCTTCTACCAATTCATTCATTTTGATGTCACTTCTCATATAGCAGCATGAGTTTTAATAGAGGTAAAATGTGTATGTGCTCAGTTCTGTCAATACAGGAGTGTTCTGTATGTACCAGCCTGGTGCAACTGTCAAAGTCTAACAATGGTTTGACAGTTGAAATGAGCATCATCGGTTGAAAATTTCACCAAACAATCATAAATTGTAGCCATGAAATAAAAATATCAATGAGTTTATTAGTAGATATGTAAAGTTTAATATGGTAATACAGTGTAAATGCAATGCTCAAAATGTAGACCCAGTATGTACAGGTACAAAGTGCTACAGCATTGAGACCCTCCTTTTCCCATCAAATAACAATAATCATGATAAGTTTGATATCTAATGAAGTTCCATCTAAGCTTAAATGGTTTCAAGCACGCTTCTTAGCTGGGAACTAGTGATGAGATGCTATTCAATATCCAAAAGCAAGAAAGTAATAACCAGGAATCTCAAACAAGCAAACAGTTTAAGATGACTAAGAAACATCATGGAAAACAATGTTAAGATGAATTTTAAGTACTACACAAAATCAAAATTCACAAAAGCATTTCATTGAACTTCAAAGAAGCTCCAACAACTGCAAAGTGGGGCAATGGGCAGCAATATTCCTCTAAATAAGGCATTTCAAGAAAGAGTGATCCTAAAATGAATAAAAGAATTATGTTGTGAACAATAACCCCAAATTGTTTATACTGTTTTCCGTAATTAGAAAGAAAAATTGATTTCACTGCTTCAAATGCTGGATTCTGTTTTGAGATGGCTACTGTTTTAGATCTTTTGCAATTCAAAAAACTAACAAAAACACATTACTCCGGACTTATCCTCTGCAGTCTATAAAAGTCCTTGAGTCATCATCTGCAGTCTATTAGATCATACTGTACAGTTTATAAACTTCTAGTGCCAACAAAGAGAATCCTACAATCTTCAACCAGGAACTTCATCCTTAGGAAAAATAAATCCTATCACCTGCTAACTACAGTTTCCCTAACAATATCTCTCTCTCTCCTTTTTTCGGGGGTGGGGTGTTTGGGCGTGGGGGTGTGGGGGGTGTTGTGCGGGAGGAGTGGGTGGGTTCACACACATAGAATGTTCCATTTGGCTGGAAGCATTAAATTAAAGGAAAATCCTGAAAAGAGAAAATTAAAGATTCCGAATTTGGCACCGGTTAATTAATGACAACTTGCAAGCAAATATTATACCAAATAACTTTCAAAGAAACCTAATCACATGCTAAGCCGGCTTTCCAGTTGGACTTTTGGGCACTTACATATCCATATAAATAAATAAATAAATGAACTGAAGTAATCGATCGCGGGGAACAATTTCTCTCTTTCAATTATGCTTCCAATAGATTTAACAATCTTCTGTGATGACGTGATTATCTCTTACTGCACATCACCATTAATGGTAGACTCATGAAGACATATATATCAACCTTCTCAGACACCAAAATCGAAAATTTTACCCCAAAATTATAAAAAAAAAAAATTATATATAGCAACCAAAAAAACCAGCTTTAACAAAGTTCATGGAATTAAACAATAATCATGAAATTCTACGAACTCATTATAATTGCAAAATTACCCCATGAGATTAACACGAAGGCGATTACTTAATTCAACAAAGAGCTCAAACATCTGACCCAAATCAGCTGCATTTCCGTGAGAATACAAAAGCGTAGCCGACGATTTCGGGTGCTTGATATGAACAGCCACAATATCATTTCCACGGCGAGTACGTAGCTTCAAAATGTCAACGTTGTCCCTCCGCGGGACCTCCGGTATGTAAAGTCTGCCACCGCACGACTCGTCCGTCAAGACTCCATAGGACGGCGGATTCGGCGGGAAGAAAGCGAATTTCGCAGCAATAGTCGAGGTAACTCCGCCCATGATCTTCCTCTGCTCATTTCATGATTTCCCCTCATAAACTCACCAGATCTCCCTAGACAACCAATAGTAAGAACGCAAACGTGTACGTGTTAAAGAGGTGGCGCGTGAACAAGGAGAAAGGTGGCGCGTCAAAATTGTCTCAAGGAAATCCGAAACCAAAATTGCTTTGAACGGTGGTTGGACTACAACAAGTTTTGGGCAAGAAAGAAGAAGTTGTTTTGAAGTGGGAAATGTCGCCTGACGGCCACTAAATACGATGACGGTGCACATAACTAAGTGACACCTGGCAAACGTACAAATACGAGGCTTATTTGTACAAGGTGGTATGGCTGTGGGGACCACCTTCTTAGACGACGAAGGGAGTTTCTAAAAATTATTATTTCCTTAATATATATATTTTTTTTTATTACCGAACACGTCTGATTCTGAGCTGTATTGTATCATGGGGAGTGGGGGCCCACTGGGGGTGTAGGTAGTGACGTGTTACTGTTATGGATGACGTGTCAGAGAGACTGCTGTTTGGCGTGTGCGGTGAGGTACGATGTAACGTTAGAGGTGTGAATGGGTAGTGGAAGAGTGGGCCAAAACTAAAGCATGTTAAAAACCACGCGCCGAGCACTGCGATTACGGATTAGTTAAATGGGATACGAGTGAGTGAGTGAGCGAGCGAGGGACGTTGGATATTCTTCATTCAGCTGATAAGATGTGGGTCCCATTGGAGGTCGCACATTCTCTTCCTCGTAATTATTGAAGTTAAAATTCTTTTTTTTAAAAAAAAAAAATATATTTTTTAATCGAAAGAAAAAGAAATTAGGGTTTAGAGAGGGGAGGAGAGAAAAAGAAAGAGTAATAGTTCCACGGTGGGGGCCTTGACATTCATGAATTTTAATTATGGCAAAAGGGCTTTCCCCATCTTACGTTCACATTTCATACCCTCTTTATTTCGCCTTCAAATCCCACAAGAGATGATTCTCTAGTTTCAATTGTATTGTATTAATTGAATTTGAGTAATTTGATTTGAGAAACTAAAAAGAAAAGTGTATTAACAGTGCTTGGAAAGTATAACTCTTTAATCTTTTTCATTTGATCTTTTGTTGCATGACATAGAAAAACCCTTTTCCACTTTTTTGACTAATTCATTTTTGGAACCCATTTTATTGATTCAAGAAGATAAATTTAATTCCAACAAATTCGTATTTTATCGGATGTTATACCTTTATGTGTTTAAATATTATGTACTTAGAAAGAAATTAAATTTTTTTTATACTTAATTTAATCAGATATTAATACGTAATATAATTAATAAAAAATAATTTAA
>CP135558.1:4109951-4128208 GCA_032402905.1 Khaya senegalensis | reverse complement strand
ATATTAACACGTAATATAATTAATAAAAAATAATTTAAATTATATTTTAAAATTTTTAATTTATATTTATAATATAAAATTAATTTATAAAATTTATTGAGATAAATTATTTATTATTAATTTTATTATGTATTAATATTTTATAAAAAAATTAAAAACAAAAAAATAAAAGAAGATTCTAATCTAAAAAAATGAGAGAGAGGATATGCATAGTATAATCTACTAAGCAGAAAATATTGTGGGCCAGAAAAATCCTGACAAAGCCCACTAAGGATATTCAATCCATGGAGCAAGCCCATCAAGGTATATCCCATGGGGTTATCTAATATTACCTTTTTATTTTAATTAATTTACCTTGCATTATTCATGTAATTATTAATATTTAAAAGTCAAAAGAGATTACTATATGTCATACATAGAGTTAGTTTTAGCTTGTTGAATCAAATCTCAATCATTTGGCCACTTGCACTGAATTGGATTAAAAATTAATTTACAAATCGATCAAGTTTGAACAAAATTCACTGATTTTTTTAATAGACAATGTCTATCTTGATATCTCTTTGAACGTCAGAATTAATTGAACGCGGCAACATATTTCTACAACAGAGACCTTCCAAGCAGCTGGCCTTATAATTTAATTTATCCCACACATGGAATTGTCTATCTTGTCTGCTTAGTGCTTTCATACGGATAAGACAGAAGCTGAAATTTTAAAAGTGCTTATTCAACTCAGCTAATGTGGAAACTCCAACGAGTTCAGACACAATTCACTATAAAAAGATAAAAGCAAATACCTTAGAGATCATTGGCAGTTCTTTGTTGTAGTTCAATTCTGATTTGAATGGAATGAACGCCATGTATAAATTACTTCCTCAGTATGATGTATTAACTTCACATATTCCACCAGCAGATGCTCATACTATTGTTCCACCAGATTTTCTCAGTGAAGCAGTATTTGCAGGAGGTCTTTTCTTGTTATTCCTGCTCTCTTTTTATGAGAATTTTGAGATTTTGTTGATAAATATTTGGTGGGTTTTTGCTTTGCAGACAGTTTTTTGAATCTTGAAGCAGCGTTTGGACGTGTAGATGGAGTTATAAGAACTGCTACAGGTTATTGTGGAGGCACCCTGAGAAAGCCTGCTTACAGAGAGGTAAAAATACCAATAATCTTCAAACTCAGTTTATCATGACTAATAAATATAATCTATATCTATTTAATTACCATAACTATTACAGGTTTGTGAAGGAAGAACAGGCCATACTGAAGCTGTTAAAGTGTTGTATGATAGGAGAAAAATCTCATACAGAACACTGTGTGATATCTTCTGGGAAACCCACGATCCGACCAACAGAAGTTATCTAGTAATCAACTTATTAATTGTCATCGGTGTTATGACTATTTATTTATGGTATCTTGGTTTGATTTGAGAGGTGATTTTTGTTCCAGAATTTCGGTTTAAGTACACACCAGAGATCTGCCATCTATTACAGCAATGAGGAAGAGAGGAAGCAGGCACAGGAATCAAAGATTAGAAGGCAGATGAAGCTAAACAAGAGAATTGTGACCAAAATCATACAATGTGATTCTGATTTTTACATGGCAGAGAACCAATATCAGAAATATTATTTGCAGAAATGTTGCTGGGTTTGCGAGAGTTTGAGTCTTAGAAGCACAGCACAATTTGTGGAGTCCAGCATTGCATGCAAACTGAATGGGTAAGATTTCATCATTACTATAGATATATAATTACTCCACAAACGTAATCACTGAGAAAGAGCCAAAGAATCACCCCAGGAAAGCCACCATTGTTAAGGGCAACTAGTCCTGGTCGACTTCTTGTGTTCACGGTGTGAACATGAAATTTCGGCTACCGTGTCGCATGCGTTAGGCTGTAAAATCAAATCTTCTCGTTCTTTGTTAACAAGCTGGATTTCTGACAACATAATGAATATTTTTACTCAATGCAAAACCTGTAGGATTTTGGGTATGGATGGGAGATCAATAATCGATGAATTAACAAGATTTTTGGAGAACAACGAGCTGCCAAGACGGACAAAGCTGGCCTGTGAAGAAATCGTTGAAGATCTTAGAAGAAATAAAGAAGAAAACGCTCAGACATTTCTGTGAACCTCGATACTTGTTGCCAAGGATCGTGTCTAGGTTTGTTAATTTGTTTCCAGAGTTCTAAAGCAGACAGCCACAATGCAAACAAAGAACATGGAGCATGTTGAAAGCACATACATAACACAAATAGTGACAACATAAAACTTCGACATTTATTTCTGTATTAATGGTACAAAATATATTATGTTTTAAAAAAAAATACACTTTTTAATCAGTTATTTATCAGTAATTATGAAAAGCATCCTCGCAAAAAGTAATCAAAATGCCCACTCACAATACAAGAAAATGCCATGCAATTCTTTTGCCCAACCCAAAAGCAAACATAGCCTTTACTTGTTCCACACTATACCACTAAAAAATAACCCACAGAGAGCCCAATTGAAACTTTTGGCAACCCACAAAAAAAAGAAACCCTTAATTACGGGATTCAATTGGAATACACAAACACCAAGCCAAATTATAACAACCATGATTACGAATCAAAGCAATTTTCTGCAAGAGCCACCAGTTATAAAATTATATCCCCAAATTGATCATGGGTCTTGCTTTCTTACAATAATGAGTGTGTACTAAGTACAATACAATGCTTGTTTAACACATGGAAGCTGTAAGAAAGACAGATTTTATATTATTAATTATAATTGTCAAATTTTCCATTTGTCCGTACATACATATTTTTCACAAATTTAATAATTAATTTCTACGGTTATTCAGGGATCGTGACAAGCACGGGTCGCCAAGCTCTGCTCAACAATCTATAACGGAAGGCAGTCGATACCGGCCTAAGCGAACCGGAGGGGCCACGCCGAGTTGAAGAACCACTGCTACTTATACTCCCGGTCATCGGTAAAAAACCTTCCCGAACTTCTCCGCTCTCCGAATCTCTCTCCTCAAACGGCGGCGATGAAACGAATAAATCCTTCAACTTAGCTCTGACCTTCTTGCTCTTGACCTCCGGCGATTGATCGGCGATTTCCCGGTCCAAGCAGACATCGTCCTGGCGAGTAAATCGGCGGCGATTGAGTAGCATCCGAAGTGTCTTCCTGCGGCGAAGGTGGATTACTGGACTCGTGGTTGGACTCCGCGTAGGACTGCCGGCAACCGCACACTGTGTGGCTAAAAGCTTGAATTTGTGAAGAGTCACCATAATTAAAAATTAAAAATAAAAAAGAAAAGAAATTAGCTTCCTTAGGTCAAAGAGACGGAGAGAGATCTGAGAGTAAGAGACGGAGAACACAGTCACATATCTCCTCTTGATTCTCAACAGTCAGTAATGGAATACTATTAATTTTTAGAGAATTTTGAAGGGGGAGATGATGAGGTGGGGACACGTGGCGGGCTGTGGTATTTTTGTATTTAGCAATGGTTTTAAGTGAGTACAAAAAGGAAGTTGTTGGCCATGTAAATAGAGCATGGAGACAAGTGGAAGAAGCTTGGTATGTAAATTCTTCACTTGGATGATTGTATTTGGTATTTTATTTGTATTATAATTCCACAATTTTTTTGACTTAAACAAATCCCACAAAAATTGACTACATGTTCCTACATGAATTTCTCAAAATAAAATATATATCTTAAATATAAAAATATTATAATAAATAAAAAATATCGCTCACCGTATAAAAAGAATAGATTTAAATTTAAAAATTAATTAAATATAATTATAATATATATATTTATTAAATAATATTATGTGACAGTATCACTCACTATAATATGAGTAATGTTATGTATTAAATTATTTTTAAATTTTTAGTATTATTTTTGTTAAAAATTTATTTATAAAATTCATATAATACTTGTTTGATACTAGTAGCAATATTAGAAAATAATTTTTTAAAAAAGAATTTATTAGAATTTGATTTAAAAAAAAAAGAAACTAAAATTAAATTTTTATTTTTTTATTTTATGTTATTTCATAATTACATTTGAATATAAACATATAAAATTCTTCATTAAATACATTTTTTTTAAAACTAATTTCTTCTAATTTTAAAACATTTCAACTTGTATTCTTATCGAACATCACCTTAATTTTGTTTTTATTTTTTTATATTTGAAAAGAGAATTTTCTTCAATTTATTTTTGTCTCGACACACAAAACATGAATATTATAATTTATAAATGTAAAAAAATTTACTAATTTAAAACTTAAATCTCACTCACATTAAAATAAAAATCATTTTAAAATATATAAAAAATAATGATTTTAATTATACTGGGAGACTATGTACAGAAAACCCAACTCAAGGCCCACTAAGATATGTCACATATTTAATTGGGCCTACAGGCCCATGATAGTTATCAATACCACTCCCCTTTAGCATCATCCATATTCACATCTCAAATTAGAATTACAGCACCAAAGCGCAACGAACTCCGGTCAACGCTTGAATACTCTTCATCTCCACCCATTTGATCATCGTGTTCTTATCTTCATCTGTTAAAATCCCAGATTACAAAAAAAAAAAAAAAAGTCATATATCAGAATTGTTCTTCCATGGTTTAAGTTTTCCACCATTTTATGATCGGCCCTTCAAAAGCCAAGCAAACCATCTAAGCTTACGAATACATGAATCTCAAATATGTTCTATACACGTTGCCTTGTTTTAATGTATGGACTTCAGTGATATGACTATGGAAAATTAACTTCAGAACCGAATCTAGTTTAGAGCAAAGTAATAATTTATGCAAAAGCAGGATGAGAGAATCTGAATTCACTAGAAGGAACTGGCTGCAGTGGAGCTGCTAACCCATTTGTCAGTTTCTGAGCCTGGTGTATGCGGTGAAGAATTGTTCTTCAAAAGCACAGCATCATCTGTACAGCAAATATCCATCTTTTCAGTTTTCTGTGTTCCAAGATGTTCATCCCGAGTTCCTTTCAAAATCTCCACTACTTCTTTCATTGCAGGCCTCATCTCTCTATTTTGTTGCAGACAACGGAAAGCCAACTCTGCCACTGATGTTACCATGTTTCTTACAGCGGAATCCTTTTCGAAGCCGAGAAAAGGATCAGCCAGCTCGTTCAATGCATCATTCTGAATCTTGTTAAGCGCAAGGTTAGACAAGTTTACATCCAGCCTCTCTCTATTTGTGTCCACAGCTGGCAAACCTGAGATAAGCTCGATTAAAACAACCCCGAAGCTGTAAACATCGCTCTTGTCAGTGAGTTTGTAGCATTGGAAATACTCAGGATCAACGTATCCTGGCGTTCCCTGTGGAGCAGTCGAAACATGAGTAACATCTGGCGGAAACAACCTTGATAACCCAAAATCTGCAACTTTTACGCGGAAATTGTTGTCGAGGAGAATGTTGTTGCTTTTGACATCTCGGTGAATAACTTCTGATGTATGGAGGTAAGACAGGGCATCGGCTGTTTCAATGGCAATGCTCAACCGAACAGGCCAAGGGAGCAAGCTGGTTTTCGACTGCTTGCCGTGAAGATGATCCGCGACGGTTCCATTAGGAATGTACTCATAAACAAGGAGGAGTTCTCGGCTATGTCTAGACGTGCATCCGTATAGTTTCACCAGGTTTGGATGTTGCAAACGAGTTAGGATCTCAATTTCATTCTTGAACTGCTCAGCACGCTTGAGACTGTTCTCGTATAAGCGCTTCACTGCAACTACACGCCCATCTCTGAGTACACCTGATTAAGCAAAATTGCAAATATGTAAGTAATTGAATTTCATCTTTCTCTTAACAGCTTACTCCAAATATAAACTCTGTTTTCTTACCGTAATAAACAGCTCCAAAGCCTCCATCTCCAAGTTCTTTAGAAGAGTTAAAATTATCAGTAGCTTCTTCAAGTTCAGAACAGCTGAAGACCTGAGCTCCGAAATAAGTGCTTCCCTTTTCAAGATCAGATTTTGAATAGGGATAAGCTGGAACGCTCTGAGAAGACTTAATTGTTGTAGTAGTTGCGCTTTTGGTTGAAGGAGGTGCTTGTAGGTCTCCACTTTTATTTTGGGTTGCAATTTTTCTTCTCCGTCGGAGGATGAGAAAGAGACAAAATCCAAGAGAAATAGCAGCAACAGATGCAACTGCTATGCCAATTGCTGAAGATTGAAAAGGAAGTTTCTAAGATTTTCTGAATTACTAAACCTTACGAAAAGACCTACTAATTATGCAGTGAAATGTTACCTAGTGCCGTTGTGATCTTCTTCCCTGAAATAACCATGAGATTCAGAAATGTCAGTTCAAATACACGAAATAGATTTGTAATTGTAAACTTCATAAACAATATAAGTCACCCTATTGTTAAAAACTGATCTCTAACATAGAATCCCGAAGCATATGTTGTAAATTGCAACGGCTTGACTGCAAAATTGGGCCAGTTCCAAATTGTAAATTGTAACTTACAATCCAGAACAATTGCGGTTTCAAGCAGAATAACATTTTCAATAGACTATAGTTCAAGTGGTAGATTGATTAGGACAGTGACGACAGTTAAAGAGTAAGTTGGTCAGATATCTTCCAGCCGTAGTAAAAGCTCCAAAAATCATCCTAACAACGACGGGAAATATTAAATTTATTCACAGGACATTACAAGTTCAGTCGGCCCCAGTCTTCACTCTTTGTCAACAACAATGGTCATTATAATATGTACCAATCCGCCACCACAACTAATCCCACATTCAGTTCTTTGTTTTAATCTAATCGATTGCCAGCATAATCATGTTAGCAGTATGTGCTTGACGGTTTCCTTGGAACTTGATTGCCAATTTGAAGACGGCTATCACTATTGATGTAAGCACATTATATACGCATAACGCGAGAGCACTAAAAAAATGGGCCTATTCTCAGAGTAATCTTAAAGTAGGCGCCCTACTTGGAGCCAAAGGACTGGAGTTGTTGTGACAAATAATTGTAGTTATGAATGACAGCAGCAAAGACAAAGCCGGTACGCAAACAGTGACCAAAACAAGAGGTAGAGGAAAAGTATGCTATGCCCAGAGACGTTTCTCTAAATTTCGGGAGTTTCTGTTTATCTAAATTTCGGGTCTTTGTTGTAGATCGAACAGCCAATTTCATGTACCAAAACTCGAACACTTTCCATAATTTAAGAAAAATAAAACATAAAACCTAAAACCTTAAGAAAAATAATCAAGTGGTGGGATATACCTTTGCTTGTTTGACAAGACGAGGGATAAGGTTTATCAGTGCAGTAACAAGTGAATGCACCGGTTGTAAGAGTAATTCCACACTGTCCCTTTGATCGTTCACATTCTTCACACAAGCTATTATTTGCAAGCCACTGCAAGCCAAAACCTTGACGAAGAGACTCAGTCAGATTTACTGAATTCGGATTTCCTACCATAGACTGAAGAGTTGATTGCGACACTGGAACGATGACGTTGTTTTCACAATTTCGCAAGGCAGCTTCAAGGACTTCAGTGAAGGTATTATTGAAACGACTGATATCCGATGAAAAATAGTAATTCCTGGTGACTATATCATCGGAGTTGCAATTAAATTGATTGGGAACCAGCGCCGTCAATATTAAGTCATTAATCGTAACCGGGCAACGATAATACAGTGTTAAGTTGTATGTGTCGGCAACATACTTGAAAAGGCTGGAATTTAGACTAGTGTTGAACAGGTTTGAAGGACAATTATCGTCCCAATAATCGTCTCTAGCAGCAGTGATCGTAGGCGACTGGTCATCGATGTCCAGGATTCTGTACGAAATCCCCGAGATATTAATCTCTGGCGCATCGCCTTCGCAGTCCAACTCAAACCCCGGATATCCACAATATTCGGACCGATTAGCACCCCAGAAAGGATAACCGATATCCTGCAAGTTCGCGCAATCAAACGGGGCGGTGCAGTTTAGATATTGCTCATCGTCGGCTGCTGACATAGGTGTTGGAACAACAGAGAAGATGATATTTATGAGGAAGAAAAACAAGAAAATGATGCTTGGACGGAGATGGGGATGGAGATCCATTTTGAAAGAGCCAGAGGGATGCCGAATAGTCGGAAATAACTTGAGAAGAAAGAGTCGGTTAACATTTCACAAATCCTCCGTCATAATAAATTAAATATAGTTGGCTTTGAACAGGTGGGTTATGTTCAAAGTGAAGCTTCCTGGGGAAAGACACTGCGCTGGTCAATGTCTGTTTAGGGACACTAGAAAAGTATGGCCAATGCTGATGGCGTATGCACTTTGTTTAAAATTCGAAGCAAATGCTGGAGGTTGTCAATTTTGTCTGTCTCTAGAACTTGAAAATAAGAAGTCAAGATTTGTGGCCTGAAATAGGATCTTCAACCTTTCATATGGGGAAGTAGAAAGCAAAACACAGCGTTATCGTTAATCTATCTAACAAATTTTTGTTTATTGTAATATTAATGAAGAAGAAAATTAAAATATTTGGCAGGATTTTATTGTAGGTCTCGTTGAAATTATTCTATCTAAGACTTTTCCGTCTAAATGCACATCAAAACTAATGAGTCTTGTCTGCACAAAGAAAGTCAACAAATGACAACTATTTATATAGAATTTAACTTGGAACTAATTCAAAAGAAAGGACCAAAGTTTCTTATACCCAACAAATGAGTATCCAATGGATGCTACGTCAGAATGGGTTGACGAAGGCATATGCTAGATCGAAATAATACGACAAGGCCGAGGAAAAAAAAATTCTGAATTGCCCAAATAAACCTAAGAACTCTAGAGATGCCAGGAGAATATATAATCTAAAGATGCTTGTAATGGCAAAAGCAGATGAATCGACTCTCTGTCGAATTATATGCCCATATCACACCAGGTTTACGCATGTTTCCATTGCAATTCAACCCTCCTTTAAAGCATCTTCGATAGTTCTTTTGTTTTGTTCGAGATCCTGAGCAGCTGTTTCAGGGCCTGGAACAATGAGACTGCTATTGCATTTTTGTCTAAGTTGGTCAACTGGGAAATTCCAGGGAAAATAGAGAACATTGATGATACGTGGTTCCATTTATGGTATCCTGCGAATGGTGTAGAGTGTGCTTTACAACCATAGTATAGAGTCAAGTTTCTATGTCCCGGACCATATCGGAATCGAGTTAAATCAAGGGCAGTGTTAGAGAAATACGTTGGACACATATTGTTCCAAAGATCATCTCTAGCGACTCTAAGAATCCGTCTTTCAGAGTTAATGTCGAGAGTTCCGAATGTATAACTCGACATCATGTTGATCAATGGAACATGTACTTGAAAACAACAAATTCCATTGTAAGAAGGATTCTAGACACTGATAAAATTAATCAGGGCTGTTTTCAAACTTGCAAAGAAAGCAGAGAAGCAGCTGGGTTAGGAATTTCTTCAGGGTGTCAGCCAATAGTCTACTTCTCTGATAAACGTTCAAAGCATAGACATTTCTACATCAACATTGTCCCCAACATGCAAGGAATTCTAAATTGTCTACTGCAAAAACTTGGAAAATGATCAACCCAGGAAGTTGGCAATTGCATGTGAAAGTTTGCAAGCCCTAACCACAAGCAAAATGAATGGGAATTGTATTTTAGAAGTTGTCAATTGTATTATAATCATAATAAATAAAATAAATATTTATCATAATTTGACTAATTATTCATATATTATAAACATATTTTAAGTTTTTCCATGAATCAAAAGGAGTGTGAAAACCGTGTCCCCCATTAGAAGAATGTGCATTCTGCATATTTTTTATTGGCCAGGAATCAAAGAGTCACCAAATCTCATAATTAAAGGTGGCGTCTGCTTTAATAATTAATTAAGAACTGAATTTTGACCATTAATCTAGAAGTTAGCCACCTATATGATTAATTACTAGCACTGCCCTGTTAGGTGCAGAGTAACATATCAACAAATTTCTACTATACGGTATCAAAACTCAAGTATTAAAAGAATAATTAAAAATAAACAAACGCTTTTCACACCTAAATAAAAAATTACAAGCTCTGTTTATTATAATAGAAGACAATGGGTAAGACTTAAAGAGAGAATTGAATAACGCTGTCAGAGCATGAAAACGCTGTCACATCCTATAACTAGTCTAATTGCTTCAATTGTTTAAGATATTTTTAGAGTAGAAATTACTTTTTGAAGTAGAAAATAAGGGTACTATTATTTTATTATTGTACTTTGTTCAATTACAGCTGCTTAGCTGACGTTTGAAATCGACGAGTTTTACCAAAGCTTAAACCGATCCAATGTTGCCTTGTAAAACTTAACCATTCCCTCTATGCATAATAAATCTCCCCTGGAAAAATCTTCAACAGACTACCAAATTGAGGATGGTGACATCTAAAGTGATGGACTAACTGACTCAGGATACGGACAAAGTTAGGTTTCTAATGTATGCATACGTAAACTAGGCAATTTTTCAGTCGTGGATAGCCTTCTGATTTCCCTTGCTTTAGACGTGAGATTTAATTGTACTATCTGGTTTAGGAGTAACTGGAAGCGTTTCTTACCCATCTATCTTTCTGGCATTAGCAGGTTCTAAATTGGGTCTCTAGAGTTGTTAAGGTTTGAGCATTTACCAGTCAATCTCTTTTAAGCTAAAAAATGAATTTGTACAATAATGAAAACTGAGGTGCGTACCTGAACTTTGAGACCCTTTTGGGGCTTGGGCGGCTGTTGAAGTTGGACATGCTGTCGAGTTGCTTAGTTGTCCACCTGGGCAGTAGCAAATAGCTGCTTTCTTATAAATGTCATAACCGCAACTGCTACAATTCTCATGGCATGGAATCAAATTCCATTTCACCTTAAATCCTCCTCCTAGGGCTTCTAGCAGAGCCGTTTTATTCCATTTTGCCGATGAAAGTAAAGTTTCGGACACCGGAACATTGACAGTCATATTACATCCCGGAGGAATATTAGCTCCTATTGGAATAAAGCCATTCATGTAATCCCTGACATTCTTCAGGTAGCAAGTAGCTGGTCCTGGAAACATTGGGCAAATCCCATAAAGTAATTTAAACATCTCATACCCAGCAGAAAGATTAAAAAGTGATTCATCGATGGTAGTGTTAATCTGTGGACATAATCCATCAAAGTAATCCTCTCGAGCAACACTGAGAACTTCTCCTTTCTGGTCGATATCCAAAACACGGTATTTTAATTCACCAATCGTCATGGTAGCCGTATTCTTCTCACACATGAGCTCTAAGTCAGGATGACCACAACGTCGCAGCCGATCACCTCCCCAGAAAGGATAACTGGCTTTGACCTTCCCACAGCGAAATGGAAGACTACAGCTTCGGATGAGCTCAGGATTGGATAACGATGACTGAATCTCCACAAGAACCAAGAATAGAAAACACCAAATAGAAAGAAAAGGCCACGGCACAAAAAATTGGAAACTCATTTCTGGTGAGAGCAGAGTCTAAGGAAAACGAATCATGAGTGAACTGATTCTATTTGTTTCTGGCAAATTAATATAGAAGAAAGAGTATCACATCCCACCCAGGAAGATGGAAGGAAAGCAACAGATAGACTTTGGAAAACTTTTGCAGTTTATAGTTGACTTGGAGAACCAAGACTTTGTTTAAAGGTGCTTTGATTTTTCTGTGATTCCATTCATGTCCCATACTGGTATTGGTTAAAGAGAATTGTCTCCACCATGAGAGTAAATTAATAAATAACCAACAAATTAACCATCAACCATGACATATTGCATATTTTAATTGGAGGATCACCTTTTATAAATATCCAGTTCCACCAGCACAATAATTAGCTTTGAATCATTTTGGAAGCCAAAAATAAATATTAAAAAAATTATTAAAGCATATATATAAATTAATTATTTTGAATTGCCCATATATTGACTAATAATATAATTACAAAATTTGTATAGCAGGTATACATTCATTCAACACTCTTGGTGAGCGAATCGATGATGTGATTAAAGATGTTAAATGGATTGGATTAGGTCAGTTTATTATATTTTTATATTATATAAATATTATAAATTTATATTTTATAATTAAATATTAAATAATTTATACAAATCTTTTACTCATTTAATTTATTTATATATAAGATAATTTTAATTATTTTATTTTAAATTAATTTAAATTTATAATATTAATTAAATTATTTTAAAAAAGATATAAGAAAGATTTGTTTAAATCCACATGCTGGTCCTCATGGATTAGGCTTAAGGTTGTGTCAAAATTTTCTTTTCTCGAGCAGATCGGACCAACCTAACTCGCGAGTTCTGCATGGGTTCCTTTGACAGACTGACTCGTTTAACACATTTAGATGTCATGAATGATAAACACAACACAAGAGATGTCATGAATGATAAACACAACACAAGAGAGTGTCAATGCCCACGTTCATGGCCATTTATTACAAGGACAAAGACAATTTAAATATTTTTTGTCCGTTAAGTATTAATTTGTAATTTATTTTTTAAAAAAGAACAAATTTGTTGAATTTTTTTTAATAAATTTGTTTTTTTAAAATTTTATTCAAGATGTTTTTATTTTATTCAAAATTTGTTCTAAGTCACCTTCTTTATCTTTTCTTAGGTGAGAGTAACAATTTAATAACAAGACTCCCACTAAAAAACTTGATTTAAGAAATCCTTAAGGATAAGAGACTCTTTGTTCAAACTCTTAAAATATGTGCTTCTTGTTGACTAACAATTTTTCTTAACAGTCAAGAAATTACTTTATAGATGACTCGAGGTGGTATGTGGGTCACTATGATTTTTTGGCTGTTGAACCATTATTAATGACATGGCCAATAAAAAATATTGTATACCAACAACTTTCACAATTATTACTTGCATTAGTTCTGTATTCAAGACTAGACTTGGGTTTAAGTACTAATAAACTCCATTTTTAATCACCAACCTTCAAATTAGTGAACCAAATATTGATGTTAAAGAAGCAGGTGATTTCTAGTTCTTTCTTCTTTCTCTCTCACACACACTTGCTCCTTTCTGCAGTCCTCTTTTCTTTTTCTCCCCTTTGGCCTTTTCAATGTTTTTCCATTTAAAAAAAAATAAATGAGTGCTCTTTGTACCTCCCTCCACCCAAATCCTGATATGTGGTGGTTTTTATTATCTTTATTTATTTCTTGTTTGATTTTTTTTTCCCCTCCTGATTTTATTACTTTTAAAGCTCGTATCTGAAAGATTTCAAATGACAACAAATTGAACCTTGCGAAAGACTCATTATTGTTCCAAGAAAACCAATACAAGTGGAGGATGATTTGAAAGAGCCTCCCATAAGGAGCTCGAAATGACAATACACCATTTGTAGATTCTTATCTGATAATGCATTTACTCTTCCTGTTTGTCAATATTATTGTATGTATTTAATAGCTTGTGCACAACAATAACAATCTGTAAATCGATTTTAATATGTCATGGGAGAAAATTTTAGATAAAATAGTTCTATCACGTTAATATAGATGATATAATAAAATTATTTTATCAACAAAAAAAATTATTTATTAATTGTGAATGAAAAAAGTGAAAAATAAAATTTATTTTTAATTAATATGATGAGAGAAATTTATAAAATTTATTTTTAATTTTTTTTATCTATTACTAATGAATGAATCTCACCTTTAATTTTTTTTTTTATCCATTATCAATCTTTTTTTTTTTATTGATTATATAATCCTATCACATCATTTATATTAATATAATAGAATCATTCCACCTAATATTCATATTATGAATATGCTAATTTAATACTTATGTGTGTTAACGAAAATAAAAATTTTATTTCAAAAATAAAGACTAAACTTAGAATATATTTATAATTTAGCTATAATTTTTAAACTAAAATAATTAAAATATTTAATAAATATTCACATTTATTTAACCACCAATATTTGACAACCTATTTAGTTTGTTTTTTATATTTAAATACAACTAATAATTTCATTTTACAATAATTATCAATTAAAAATCACAACACTTTCTTTACATGGCTGTGATTCTCTTGTAATTAGCTTTTTAAATAAAAAAAATTGAAAAAAGATTGTTAGTTATTAGATAAGAAAAAAAAAATAATTTTAACATACATTATCATTAATAATACGCATGACAAAAATTTTAAAATTTTAAATGAGGAGAGAATTTTAAACTTAATATATAATTAAAATTTACATGTAACATTACTTCTTCATAGGATACATATATGTAGCCATGGTGGTATAATATTCTACAGGGTAATAATGTAACAACATGTGAGGTGTAAAAGATGCAATAAAGTTGGGAAGAAATTGCTCGATCAATGGAATGAGGAAAGACTAATAAAGAATAAGTCTTGCATGCTCCATGGGTTAGGTGGATGTTTCATTTGTTTTTTATTTATTTATTTTAATATGGAGACTTGGAAAAATTATGTCTTAGTACATGCGTTAATGAGTGTCACATGAGATCAAGAAAGTCATGGTCTCCCAAGAGAAAAAGAAAAGCAAAGAAAATTTATTGTTTTTTAGAAAGAAAGAGGGAAGAAAATTGGAAAACCCACAGGGTCAGCAGAAGAATAAATCCAAACCAAAGAATATTAAGGCAAAAGTTTAAAGAATTCTCTGTTTTTGTTCAGCTTGACCCTTTCCAATGTTGAATTTCGTTTGGTTTCATACCATATAATTATAGCGCACAATCAGCGGCATACACTGGTAAGTTTGTGATCGATTATTCAAAAGTCTAGGATCATACAGAGACCCAATGATGCAAATTCAAGAACTAAAACAAGATCAGCCCGAAAGTGATTTGGTCGGCCCACTACTTGTGTTTTCTTAATCCAACTGTAAGCAACAAGAAAGATTACAACTTAGAACTCTTGACACTGTATCTCTATGAATACTCAGGATTGTCATAGCTAAGTGGGGGACGCGTGAGGAAGAGCAGTCGATGTTCATGATAGTTAACTGGTTGAAACAGTAAGGAAATGCTTAATCTAAATTAGAGGTGACTAAATATTAACATAAATTATTTAGTATTTATTTATATAACATATATATATATATAATAAATAAGATTACGGATCTGGATCTGAATTTATAATAAAGTTTACTGTTCATGAATAGGACCAAACTGGCTCGATTCCTTTACCATTTCTAAAATCAGTGCAAGAAATGGTATCATATATACATAATACAAATGGAGTTGAAAGGCTCACAAGTCATTTAGGGAAATGCGAATAACCAAGCATATCTATGGGACTTCTCAAACTCTCCGAGTATACGCAACAGATTGGTTAGTAAATCCGATTCATTACATTAATTTCTGATTATGATGTATGAATTGTCAACCAAATTCATTTACTCTAATATCTTTATTACTTCAGTTTCAATTCTTAAATGCAAATCAAGAAAAGAAAAGGAAAAGGCTGCGTCATAATACATGAACCACAGAGTTACACTTTTGATCGATCGTATTACCCACATTTCAAAAGTGAGTCACATTAAGTAACACAAAAAGGCAATTTACATATTGAGAAGACAGAAAGCTATGCACACCAAGTTCCCTGTGATCCTCAACAAATTTTATAGCATGCGTGAACCCAAAAGCATGGAGATGAAAAAGACCAAGTTCATTTGACATTAATGCCATGAACCCTTCTTCAATTTCTTTGCAATTCATAACATATCTGCCATGGGTGTCATGAGGAGTCAGTATTGACAATGCCATGAAGCTTTTTTTCCAGCACTTCTGAGCAAATCTGGCCCATCATAGAGTAGAATGACATGAGATCAGATAATTGCTCCGCTGACATTTTCCCCAATGCATTCCTGGCTAATCTTTCTCTTTCCTCGTTCAATTTCAATCTCTCAATAAAGGAACTTCCATTCCTTACTGTTGCTCCCATTTGCTTTAGTCTATTCTCTTGTTCCAGACTTAAAGCTGTGTTTGACTGCAAAACCAAACACATATCAGACAAAAATATTACATAACAGATACTGAAAATTCAGTAACCTCAAGCATTCTGCGTGGTACCTCAAGAAATTCTGCGCCTGCCTGAAGTTCATATTCTTTTGATGGGTGCATTCCATTACCAGTGACGTATATGTTTCTTGCCAATGAGAAACTTCGAACAATAGTTTTTTGTTTTTCCTCCATTTCTTTGTTTAGATTTAGAGGCTTTGGGATAGAAGTTGAACTGTTTAGCTTCTTCTGATAAGAAATCACTGCCTTCACAAATTCCTGCCCAATTTCCATCAACATCCTCAAATCAATTAAATAAAATTGAAACAAATTTCTCTGTGTATATATAAAAAATTGCTTGGGAAAATAATAAAACCTGATAAGCAGACGGGCATCCTGGATAATCAAAGTCATCCGATTCAGGCTGCCTCATTCGCTCTGGATGAAACTGGAGACCCATTATAAACTTACCCTCTTCAGGATTGTAAGCATCAGGATCATAAAAGCCTTCAATCAAACCATCAGGAGCAAAAGCAATGGGCACAAAACGGGGGGCTAACCTCTTAACACCTTGGTGATGATAACTATTAACCCAAATCTCCATTTTCTCTTCGTCCAATGAGTCTTTAAACCAGTCATTTAAAGGAGTGTCCTTCACCACTTTCACCACATGTCTATGACCATCATAATTATCGTAATCAATGTGCGCAACTCTTTGATTCTCAGGGCACTTTTTAGAGAGTTCCTTCTCTATGTCTAGGTAAAGGGCACCACCACATGCAACATTTAAGACTTGTGACCCTCTGCAAATTCCCAAATAAGGTATGTTTCTTTCAAGGCAAAGTTTTGCCAGCCTTAACTCGATTGAATCCTTTTCTTTATCGATTGCAGTATCACTGGCATGCAGTCTTCTGATCTCTTCCAATTCTTCTGGTGAAAGACCAGACATCTCGTCTTCGTATAAAGATGGATCAATATCTTCTCCTTCACAGAGAAGAACACCATGAATTGGCTCGAAGCTATCTAATAACATATGCACACCATTTACTCTGGGTACAATTACCGGTACTGCACCATAACCGACTATAAGATCGAGATGATATTCACCTGAAAATTAAATGATCACGCATGCACAAGAACATTGGTATACAAAAGAAAGAAATGCAGAATCAGAGTGAGATGAATATAGTACCAACAAAATCAACGAATTTGTTCTTGCGAACGCTGCGTCTAGAGACGATGAGAACTCGAGGGAGGACCACGGAGAGATCCTGAGAAGCCATAACAAATAGTAGATTGAAGTAAACGCTAGATTGCCTGTTAGATTTTGTTGAGCACTCAATTCTATTTATAATATCACAAGAGAGAACAAAATCGAATAGGGGTTTGATTTGCTATTAGTATAATTGTTTTATTCTGGATAGTTGGAGAGTAGGACATGTGCACAAAGTCCCGTCGCCGCGGCCATCTGCTCTTCTGGTCTTCGGGTTTGGGCGTCACAATTTCTATTACACATAATTAGATTATGTTCACAAATAAAGGATATAAAAATGGTTAATAATTATAAATAAATGTACATATATTTGTTATTGCAATCAAAATTTAAAGCAGTGACGGTTCAACGTGAAGTGACTTGGTAACTAGAAGTAAAATGAACTTGTTTAAAGAACAGTACAGAAAACATGGTTTGCTGATGAGAGGTTGGTGTCAAGTGACTGGCTAATGTTTGTCTTGGTTCTGAGGGAGGCACTTCTGAGGCGGGTCAAAGCTGGGGTGAAGCTGACCTGTTAACAGCTAAGTTATTTATGAATTGGATTAGCCTATGGCGTGGCTAAAGTATGGGCCCCGTAGGTGGCCGGTTTGGCATGGTGGTGCACTTATCTGGTTTTACGTTTTCGAGAGTCATTCTTGTGCTTGCAAGTAAATCGCACTGGGAGTAAACAGAGAATCTTTAAACGCCATAAAATTGTTAATTCGGCTCGAGAGCACGTGAATGTTAATGGCGGGAAACATCTGTTCTCTGAAAGGAGTTTAATTTGGGAGTGGGCTGATCATGGGGAGGTTTTATAGATGGGACCTGGAAAGTGCAATGAATGATACTTGACTCCAGAACTTGCTATATCACATATTAACGATGAGAACGATTTAAGTGAAATTATTTTATTATTAAATATAATAAAATTATTTAATTAATAAATAAAAAATATATTTATAAATAATAAATAAAAAATTAATATAATTTTTTATAATTTTTTTATTATATTAAT
>CP135558.1:4078586-4090037 GCA_032402905.1 Khaya senegalensis | reverse complement strand
ATCAGAACAAACAGGGTCCTGTTAGAAAACATATCTTATCACGTGTTTGGTAATGAGAATACTTATTTGAACTTCGTAAATCTACAGTTAATGATATAATTATAGTATGAAGCAAGTCTTTATTTAACTAAAAATCAGCCGCAATGGGAGATGGCAAACGATTTACAAACTGGACAATGAAGATGTCGGCAGAAAAAACTTAAAAAGAACAAACATAAAGACAAAAGCCACATTGACTTTTCGACCATTTAATCATCTCATAACCATCTCCTTTCAAATGATAACAAATTTCAGTTTGGTGTTAAATTAAAAATATAAATTAATATTGAATAAAAGTACATTTGAGGGACTTTTTTTATTTGTAATAAGGGTGAAGAATACCTCACACTAAGCCAAACATTAAAAGATTTGCAGAAGATGGGATTGATGGTCTTGAATAAACAAAATTAAGGGAGAAGGTTTCTACTTTGCAATTTCTTGCTCATGATTCTCCAATGTCTTGTTTATACAATTGACCTAAATTTTAGGTGCGATAATTATATTATATAAATATAAATAATATAATAAAATTATTTAATTAATAAAAAACATTATTTTTTAATAATAATAAATAAATTAATTAAATAAAATTTATTTTTAATTTTTTTTATTAATTAAATAATTTTATTATATTATTTGTATTAATATAAAATATTATTCTTTGGCTGTCACTTTCTTTTGGATATAAGATGCAGATAAATTAGTAAAAGAAATTGAGGATGGGTCAGCTCATCTATGATCCTACGATTCTTGGAATTGTAACAATAATCAAACCGCAATCACAGGTAGTCAAGATGGCCGAGTTGGTCCAAGGCGCCAGTTTCAGGTACTGGTCCGAAAGGGCATGGGTTCGAATTCCATTCTTGACAGTATAGCACTGGGCATTTCTAACATTTTAACGAAAACCAAAGCTCCGATATCGGCATTGTTGTTACGTACAATCATTCAGTTCAAGAATATAATTGATCTCTAAATTTCGCATCCATTTGCAATTTTTTGCAACCGCCGACTGAGTGTAAGAGATAACAATTTACAAAGGACCAAAGGTAAATGAACTTATGCATTCTAGAGATTATAAAGTTCTTGTTGATTTGTTTCATTCACTATGGATTTCAACTAATAAAATAGCATAGCATCAACAATATGTTATTTTCATTTTTTTTCCTTATACCATGAAGATTTCCTCAAAAAAATTAGAAGTCATTTATGTTCCTGATTCACTATGTTTTAACCTCAAATATGGCAAAGAAAATTTTCACTCAAGTGGGGAACGAAAAATAAAGATCTGCCACAACATTTGCCCCAAAAAGGTGTTAAAATAAAAAGAGAGAGAGAGAGAGAGAAATGCAAATTTTACTGGTTCTGGGTCCGTGAAGTTTCTTCTGGGGTCTTTGCTTTGCCCCCAAGCATGCCCGTGAAATTTCCCCTCATGATTCGCATGAATCTGGTGTCCTCCGCAGGAGAAGGAGCAGAAGGGAGAGCAGGTGCAGGTTCAAGAGGTGAAGTCTCTGGGGAGCGAACTGGCTCTGGAGAATGGTCAGCACCTTCTTTCTTGCCCAGTAGACCACCCTCACCGAAGAAGCTGGTCACCGACGATGCAATCCCAAGATGAGCACCCATTACCTTGCTGATTGCATCAAAAGTCCCACCAGATCTATCTTTCATTATTATTTCAAGGGCTTCTTTATGCGCAGGATCTATTGTATCTGCATCTTTTAACAGGTTTTGTATGGCAGGTAATAGGAAGTCCCTAACACTAGTCACTGAAAGATCTGCAACAAACAGATAAGAAGCAAAGCATCAAGCAATTCATCATAACGAATAAGAATTATTCATGCAAATGCACAGAGAAAGCATCTGGGCGAGAAAAATTATATTTAATAATCAGATACTGCACTGCACCTGAATTTAGTCACATTTCTGCAGAATTGAAGGAAATTGAAGCTTGACAATAATGCATAATATGCAAACTCTATGGAACAATATTTTTACCATGGATGAATTGCTACACATAAAGGCACGTCCATTCAGTTGCTGAGATATTTGGAAAATAGGAAAGAAAACAAAAGTTTATATCCTATGATTTTCATAATCTAAGAGAACAATTTTTCCACTAGCTGAAGGTACAACAGGGAAAGGCAATATATAAAATGGCAATGACTCCACTCCGATTTAGCTTCTGAGTTACAAGGCTAAGGCATATATAAGACACTGTAAGATAGTATATCATGCTAAAAACCAACAAGAGATCCAGAGGTACAATTTCATGAATCACATTTCTTCATTCGGATTTTAGCTATGCTTACCACTTTAACAAAAATAAACTAAATCGATCAATTAAAATTTGTCCTATTTATAATATAATTGATAAGAGCTAAACCTGCAGCATCCAAGGCACGGATTGATTCACAGAAAGCATTAGCCCTCTCACGGCGGCGCATGACATCACTTGAAGAACTTGGCACAGCTGAAAGTTGGAAAATCTTGGATAACAGATGTATATAACGTTAAGGAGAAAAAATCTTTACCTAATGACATTCATGCCAGAACAATGGTATAATGCTTAAATGGTTAAACACAATGCAAATCTTCAACTGATTCAAGTAAAAAGGTTAATAAAAAACTGCTTCAGGAAGAAGATTTAGGATATAATCTCTAAGTCTATCTGTTGTATGCGGTACTGCCATTGCCAATGCACGGACTACTGCAATAGTAGCTTCATGGGATCCATCTTCAAGAAAAGCATCCATTTGAACACGTATCTTATCAACAATCTACAGAATCAAAATTTATTTAGTGCAATGTATGGAAAATCCTCATCAAGATTTTAAACACTTGAGACAATAACAAAAGTTCTATACCATGTCATTTTTAAAATGTTGTGCCACAGCTCCAAATGCTTCTATGCTTGCATACTTCACATTCAGGTTTTGGTCAGAGCCAAGAGTAACTAAGGCAGGCAAAACCTGAGAGGAAGCAACTTTTGCATCGATATTTGGTACCTACACAATGGATGAAGTTTAATAGTTTTAAATTTTCGTGTTCGTGGTAACTAGCAACAACAATTCCATTGGCAATCTAACTTACAATAACTTTCAACAGATTGGCAGCATTGATTTTCATATCCATGTTGGAGCTGACAACCATTTCCCATAAAATATTGAATACCATAGAATGATGTTTTTCAATTGTGCTGCCATATAGAAGATACACATAAGTCAAGGGAAAATTGCAAATAATTTGACAGAAAGGTGTTTTCCAATAAACAAACCAAAGGAAGCGGACAGCATTAACGATCTCAGCATTGTACTTCACTGCATAATTCTCCTTTGTGGAGTCTTCAACTAACAACTTTCTCAAGTAGTCTGCTAATTGTTTGTGCTTGCTGGGAGCACCTAAAACACCTGCCAATAGAAGTGGCAGGACACACATAGTAGCAAGTCTCTCAGCCACAGCAGTTCTTGGTTTCAGACCTGCAATCAAGCAACAATCATACATTATATGATGACCTAGAAGGATTCCACAAAAGAATCAAGTATCCAGTACCTTTTATTCTTGAATGAGTGGTAGAAGGGAAAAATGTCAAATCAGCATTATCCCCAACTGCTACCATAAATACAGGCAGCATTATGTGTGTTAGGTAAGAATCTCCAAATTGTTCAGATACAGCCAACAAAAACTGTAATATTGTTATCTAAATTAGCCACAAAATGGAAGAGCAATTCTCAATCTCAGGCCACAAAGTAAAGATAAGAACAACATAAAGAATAAATGTGAAATCAGACAGAGCTACCTTAGTAATTTGGTTTCTTAAATTATCTTCTTTCTGAGGCAACAAGCAGGCCAGCTGTATCAGATCAGGAAAGCAATCAATATGCATCCACTCAAATGCCGGCCATTCAACATGTCCCCTAGCCAGATATAAATATCAGTTAGAAGAGAATATCCCCACAAACAGGCATTCAGTGTGGTAATTTTGTCTTCAATCATGAAAGACTTGTTTCAACTGGAAACATTGCAATTAGGAAAAGAATGCAGAAAACGTAAAGCAAAGCTTACCCTGCATACAATTCAAGCAAGGCGCTAGGAAAAACTTCTTCCTTCGACACTGAAACTGAAGAAAATGGGCATGTTTCAATTGCATTCTGCTGTGTAAAAGGAAGTAGTTCTACCAGCATTCTCAACAAAACTTCAATGTTCCAGCGTTCTCGTTCCCCTAAAACATGCAGATGTGACTCCACTGATCCCTCAACTCCAGAAAGAGGTGGACCACGCTGCAAATATTTGAAGAGTTGAAGTTATAAATGAAAAAGCATCATCAACCAGTGATAGAATATTTAGTCACAAAAGACAATTCGGTGGCAAGAAACAAGCATACCTGAGCAGAGCTCAAGATATAAGAAAGTAACACTCTCAAAATATGGTCCAATTTGTTCCCCCAATTTATTACAGCAGGAAGTAGTTCTTTAAGTGTAGTTTCCACCACCACTCCCGAAGGATCACAGACCAATTGAAACATCAAATCCTCTACCTGTAAAAAAACAGAATGAGACATTGTTGAAGCTTTACATTTTCTTTAAGTTTTTTGTTTATTTTCTTGTAAGTCATCATATTGGAGTAAAGGGGAAAAGGCTCCATTCCCTAGACCACGTGTCATCGACCTGTTCTAGAGCTTACATTGTAGCCAAACTGTCAAGTCAGAATTCTTCGCCATGATTGCCTCGAAGCATATTTAGTGAGGCTGACCTTGAAATATTTATCCATGTTTGGAAAGAGAGGAAGCAGCATTGCCAAATTACGAGCAGCAGCCTCTCGGACCACAGTAGCTGAATCTTCTATCAGTTGTTGCACAATGGACAAAATAAGAGAATCACGAATCTCCGGTCGGACAAATTCTGCAAGTTCTCCACACGATTGTGCAACTAACAACCGACGCTCTTCATACATGTGATTTATCTGAATCCATGACATTAGAACATAAAAACCAAATTTTCAGAAAAACAAGAAACATTCAGGAAGTGAGGAGGTCCCAGAAAATTGAAGACAACAACGTACTTGTTCCCAGCACTGAGGGAGCAATTCCATTTCTGTTCTCATCTCTCCAACGTTCCTTGCAAGGGTAACACACGCCTGCAAAGAAACCAAAATGATGAAGGATTATAGTCAAAGAAAAGAATTAACTAATAAATTGCAATACTTCAAGAAGTAACCTACATCCATTATAATTCTTCGCTGTTGTTCGTCTGGACGTTTAATCAAATTGAACAGAGTATGGGTCAATGAATCTCGTGTGCTGCTCTCTGGATGGCGCTCTATCGCACACATTATCAGGGGAAGAAGTTCCTGTGGTTTAACTAATAAGATCAAACATAAAAAACCTCACCCCAAAAAAGAGATCCAGATATAGATCCTAGTGTAAAAATAGATTAGACCAAAGCAAACCTCCCGATGGTTTATCAAAACATAAGGAACAATCTTGGGCAAGGCATCTGCAAGGATCTGAATAGTTCCTGAACCCTGCCAAATAATAGCTATATTTAAGGTATAATGAAAAAACCATACCAGTATTGAGAAAACAAGCCAGCAAAAGAATACAAAAGAATTAAGAGAAAGGGAACAGAAGGGAAGGGAAGGGTAGGGAAGGCAAAGTCCAACCCTGAATGTGTGGATACAATAGAGAGAATAGAAAGAAAATAAACTTGCCATTTTGTCGGATGCAGCTTCAACACTTGGATTGTCTGATTTTAGTGGTGGCTCACTATCTGCCGATGGGGTTTCATCATTTTGTTTGGGGACATTTTCTCTGTTTTCAGAAGCAAAATTTTCGTTTAAAGGAATTGCTGACACCCCTTGTGAAACTTCCTCAGGTTGTTTAGCAATGTTATTATCAAGTGTTTGAGTAGACAAGGGCTGAGCATCTTCACTATTTACCACTTCCATTGCATTAACTGGATGAGAGAGTACAGTTTTATCTTCATCTACTTCAACTACTTTCTCTTCTGTCTGCATAGACTCGGAATATACAGAACCTACAGAGTCAAGAGCATTTCTGCTTTTGTCCTTCAATCTTTCTATTTCCATCTGCAAAGATTTTATCTCTTCCTCATATTTTTCCAAGGGCTGGGATTGTGTAACATCAACATCAGTAGCAACTGAATTCCTCCCAGAACGAAATCCTTCAATGTGCATTTTAAGTGCAGTAATTTCAGCTCTGCAATCATTAAGTTCCTTTCGTTGGTGCTCCATTGTCTGCCTCAAATTTTGAATCTGAACATGTGTGATTGTCAGTGTACATATTCATACTTATTATCAAATGACAGCTGGTATACAAAATGCAATATAGTAAGATGGCACTACCGAGTTCTCCCTGTCCTTAAGATCCTTATGAAGGGCTTCTAAAGATTTGGTTAATGCACTTATTTGACCATCAGAAATTTCTTTGGTTTTCAACAAGCTCTCTTTTTCATGTTTCAAGCTCTCATTTGTTTTTAATAAGGACTCATTTTCTCGAAGCATGGAAATTTTCTCCTGCAGCATAAGCAGCATTTACATTAGGGTCAATGCACAGCGCAAATCAGAGCATATATTACTGCATATCAGTTGTCGAAGCTACAAGTCTTGAATTTCTATGAACATTTAATCTGACAAGATAATATAGAGATTGATCATCAATTAATATCAAAGTTACAGTGAAGATACCAAAGAGAAAACTATGCAGACAGTGGTAAAATACTCATTTAAGTAATGAAATAAAGGCATAATTAATTCACTATTCAAATGATCAAATGTCCATTTGGAGCATAATTGCATTTTTAGGTTATTATCCAGTAAAACGGTCGCAAGCTTCAGAAAAATGGAAAGTATTATCAAGTTTAGGAATGATCACCCCAGAATTGTTTTCAATGGTCAAGCAAATTTCTGCAAATATCACAAAAGACATAAGTCTCAAAAAAACATCAAAAGAACTAGAAGAACTTTACATCTGACAGTAAAGCACAAATTGGCAAACAATCATCTATAACAAACAGATACATTCACAACAACTTTCTTGTTGAGAGACATGATTGAGACTTAAGACAAATGAAATTCTGACATTAATAAGCTCCAAGCACACACCTATGCGATACCACCAAAGAATCCTCAAAAGCAAAAGTTTAAAGAGTCATCAATCAAAACTGTTCCACCCTCAAGAGACTAACAACAATAAGGCTATTGAACATTTATAAATCACCATAAGTAGTTGAAGTAATCTGATACTAATAATGCCATTTCTATCCGCAACCTGCATCCACTTAAGGCAAAACAGAACCCAGACACACCACCATCTGCTAGAAAGAGAATATGGGGAACAGAAAGTACTCTTTCCAATAAGCCCGGTGGAGCACAATAAGGCATTAACATGAAAATACAAAATTACCGGTACCCTTTTTATGGAAATTTAAATAGCAACTTGCCTATCCCACTTGTATCTGAGAATATACCTCTGCAGCTTCTGTAGTGGAGGAAAGATATTGATAATAATAATGGCGCAAGGCATCTGGTACACATGCAGGCGTGTTCTGCCATACATCTAAGTTCTGGTCCACAACCTGAGGCAAGAGTGTATTGACAAAAGAAGACCATGTTTTACGATTAGCTATGCGTATAAAGCAAAGGACACTCATTCACCTGATTGGAAGATTTTATACCTCTTAAGGGTCAATAACATGTTGAGAGAAATAAATATACAATTGTCCAATTTAGCTCTCAGCATGACAGATAAATATAACTATATCATCTCATATAAGTTTTCCTGAACTGTTATTTTATTGAGTAAATAGCCCAAAACTTTACATCTATCGTAAAAAAAATAGCTCCCAATAATCAAAAAATAATAAATTATATTCAACAAATTAATAAGAAATTAATATCTGAAGAACCATGTTAAACATAATACACTCCCTCAATCAAATTTCAGAGCTGGACCAGATTTTCTACACATTCTAATACGCCATAAACATTTTACAAAGCAAATATTCTATAACTATAAGCAGCTTACTCAGGGAATTTTAGTAATCAACACAGGAAAGTCATATTCTTAACTTTCCTTTAGTTTAATATGGATTGCACCATGATTTATCCAATTGTACTAGCATTAAAACCAGAGGCTGTGAATGTCACAGAAACAATTTTCATAGCTTCCATCTATTACTGGTTGAAATGAGGAATGAAGAGAGAGAGAGTGCACACATTCAAAGTTCCACTTACCTCTTCATAAAATGTCATTGCAGTTAGCCGATACCCTGCCATAAGCAAATATTCCTTTACAGCGCAATTAAGATCTTTACGTTCATTATCCTTCAAAGGGCCCAAATCATAGAAGGAAACATCTCTTTTCTGTCGTTGAAATTTGGTTCCCTGATCTACATGATTATCTGCGTTTAACTCTGCAAATGCATCCAAATATGAAAACATAATTCACAGAAAGCTGAAGCATAGTGCTGACTAGTGCAGAAGCATAATGTATATAGGCCAAATCATGGGGAACACTGTTATTTATATATAAATCTTTGGTTAAGAATAATGACAGAAAGACAGTCAGAATTTGACAATTATACGATGTTTAGCCTGAAGGGTGGACCACTATATTCCTGTACACAACTGGTCAAAACAGGCATAGGTGCCAATTTCTGACAGATTTTAAAAAGATTAAGGAAGTATCCTATTTTAATATATAAACGTGCTGATCATGCAGTTATCGATTTTTGGTAAATATCTTGAGCACTTGGTGGTTTTAGGTATTTGAGAACTATATGGCATGAACATTTTTCAACAAGTGAAGTGACCATGAAGGACAAATCCACAATTAACAAGACAACACATGCTGAAAATGTGCCAGCGCCATCCAAAAGGTGAAACATATAAAGTTTCATCACTCTAGATACCAAGAAGAAACAAAAAAGAATTACCATTTAGATTTTCCAGTGGCAAATCAGTTTTCTTCTTCAATTCAGCCTTCAATTTTGTAATGTCCTCTTGGGCTAAACGAAGCTCATACTCACTAATTGCTAATTTCTCTTCTAGAGCTTCTTTCTCTTCTAGTAAACTTTGAGGATCAGCAACTGCGATTGAATATTAAAGGGGAGACTAGAGTATGAATTATATTTTCAATAAATATTAAATGAAAATTAAGTCACATATCAAACTGTAAGAACCATCAAATAGAATAAAGAAAAAATAAGGTTCAAATCATCAAGTTTTGATCAGTAGTTCAGCAAAATAGAGCATCAAAAACTATAATCAACTACTGATATCTTGAAAATACAACCAATCACTGAGAAATCAATAATTCAAAGGTGAAAGACAGACCACATCAGATATTTTTAAAATCTGTATGTTAGCAAATGAAACAGATCAGCCCCAAAGCTCAGGCTCTGTTTTTTTTTTTTTCATAACAATAACCAAATTCTCAAGATCAAGTTGTAATAATCCCCTCCCCTGCAGTTGTGAATAGAGAGAGCTTTAACCACGTCAAACAAGAAATTAAGCACTTCATTGAAACATCACCTATATCAAGCATTTCCTTCATATTTCTTTGGCAGGTAATATTTTCCAGAAATACATTAGTATTTATCTCAATCATTTCATCATTTACTCCCATGAATGTCATTAAAATTTCACAAACATAAGCAACAAACAATAAAAAAAAAAAAAAAGAAAATTGTATTAATATGAAACATAAATAGAATTACATGTGTTATTTGACCCAAGAGAATTCTGTCTTATCCAAACTTTTTTGGTTATTAAACAATGCTTTTGACTCTGAATCAGCCTTTTTAACTGCTTTAACAGTACATGCAATTCTTCCACCATATAGCTGCTACCAACCATGCAATGGGTAAGGAAACAACGTAAAAATGAAGTTGAATTTCCCATTCAAGTTGTCACTCCTAATAATAATACACTAGCTTTCCTGTGTTCATATCTGATAATAATAGATATCAGAAAATTTAGTTTAAATTGACAAAATTCTAAGAGATCACAGGATCCTTTATTTTTATTTTTCACCTTTTTCATTTTGACAAAGTGACATGTAGCACTTCTCATTTCAGTGAGTATTCATCACATATCTTGTTCTTCAAAGAAATGAAATTGTGCCAATTACCATTATATTTGTCACTGAATAACATTCCTTCCAATTCTACAGTTTCAAAGGATCTACAATAGTTCTCATTTCAAAAAAAAAAATGATGGCAATGTGATGTAACATCTGGTTATGATTCAAATATTGATTCAATTCTTTAAATGGTTCACATAAGTTTTACAGGCTAAAATAAATCAAGCATTTAAGATCGAAAACATCTTTGCGCTTCCTCGACAATCGAAAGACAGAATCTAGGTAGCCAAATTGATCGTTGTTCGCATCAAAAGCAAAGCGAATGATTCTCATCATATATTTTTCTTAATCGACAGTCAAAATTGTCAATGTAATTGATTTGATAAGAATTTTAAATTTAGATCCCTCTATTCGAAGATGAAACAAGCATAACAGCATAGACAGAGACATGTAGAGAGAAATTGGCGGACCTCGGAGAGAATTGAAGCGAGAGATGAGATCGGATGGGAACTGAGAGGGATCGGAGAAGAACTCCTTAAGGCGAATAGCCTGAGCGTCTCTGCCATCGTCAAGAAGCTCTTGCAACAGTTCGAATGCCGTCAACAGGTACTTTTCTTCCAGCAAGAAATTCACAACGCAATTACACAGCGAAGATCTCTCCACATCCATTGTCTTTCACTCTTCTTTACTACAACCGACACTAACCACATTCAAATCGCATCGAATCAGATCAAATGAAAGAGGAAATTATAATCCAACCGGTTTAAATGTCATGCATATGGACTCTGCCTCTCAAGCCTACTTCGCTGGAGCGTTGATTCTCTGTTACCAACATTACGGAGAAATCGTACTCTTTGGAAATTAGCCGTTGATCGGGTGAATGGACCAAATCCGGAAGCAGTTAAGATCTGGATTGTGGACTATGTTTGGATAGGCATAATACGGATGTGCATGGAAATTTGGATCGCTGTTTAAATGTCAACGGTCAACCCCTCGTAAAAATAAGACCACGTGACCTTGCACGAGGATAAACTTTTTTTAAGCGGCTGCAAAGGTAGCCAACCCAGCTCTTAATTTAATCATACGACGTAGGCGTTGCCGCTCCTGTGGATGAGCAAGGAAAGACGTGGCTGCTTACTGGCCTTTGATGTCTGGTGACTGCAGCTTAATTATACAACGTTTGCGTTAATGAATTGTCACTACCAATAAGAGGAATTACCTTTTATGATATTCTTAATAATTTTATTTTATAATAAATTTTATAAAAAATATATTTATTTTTTAATTTTAAATTAATTAATTAAAAAATAAAAATA
>CP135558.1:4041832-4053630 GCA_032402905.1 Khaya senegalensis | reverse complement strand
GGCATGATTATCCGACTCCACGTATGCACCGTAGGCTAACATGCATACGATCCTGCTCTCTTCACATCAGGATCGCTGGTGTATATATATACACCACCTGCTCTAGTCATCATTCTTCAGCTCTTTATCTCCAACTCTTTCTGTTTCAGTTGATTCCTTAACAGAAAGAGAAAATAAATAAGTAAGTAAGTAAATAAATAAAATTATTGGTAGAAAAATAGAATAGATTTTCTGATTTCAATATTCATGGAGAAAGAGAGAGATGCGTATTCACCGTCCCATCTGAAAACCAGCACCATGAACACTGCAACTCCAAGCACATCTCCCTCGCCTGATTTGGATGCAGATTTCAATTCAATGTACTACTCGATTTTCCCGCCAAGATCATCATTTTCGCCTTCGGTCGTTACAGACGACCAGCACCATCGAGTCAGAGAGAACCGGCTCCATCAAGCACGGCTCATCTTGGAGTGCCAACAGCTTTGCGATCACTATAATCTCTGTTTTTCTCGCCTCCAAACTATAACAGGCGAACTGGAAACCTTAAGTCAAGAGAACGCTGATCTCCGATTGGCGAACGCCAGACTTCTCAAGCTCTTCACCAGCAGCTTTCACCATCTCACCGAAGAGATCCCCGCTGGTTTTAGTCCGAAGAGCATGATGGAACCGAACCGGTTCGAGAAAGGAAACGTTTGGCAGAAAGATTCTCTGCCTAAGAGCATCTCGGTCCGTTCCAATGGTTATCATAAGGTAAGACAGAACAATGCGAGTAGCGGTCCGAGTCGGCAACCAGCGGTGAGTCAAACTGTTACTTTACTATAACTGAATTCTGTTAACTACATTCGGCACAGTTGGCGCTGTGAATTCGAACCAGACCGCAGATTATCTCGAGTGCATTTCTTAGACAATTTGTTACTGTATTGGCAGGTGCATGTGTCGGCCGGTAACAAGAGGGAAGGGGAGTCAAAGACAAAGGGATTAGAGGTCTACAATCAAGGGATGTGGAAGACGGAGCTCTGCAACAAATGGCAGGAGAGAGGCACGTGCCCGTACGGTGAGTACTGCCAATTCGCTCACGGTATTTCAGAATTGCGCCCGGTAATCAGACACCCTAAGTACAAGACGGAGGTTTGCCGGATGGTGTTATCCGGAGTCATGTGTCCTTACGGCCACCGATGCCACTTCCGTCACTCACTCACCGATCAAGAAAGAATGCAGATCCCCCGCTGATTTTGGCAAAACTATATACATACGAATGGGATGTATATAAAATCCTAAATCTTAACAACATTAATAATAATAATAACAATAATAATGATAACAATAAATTGTTTATCAATGTTCATACATTCGTACGTCAAAATTACGATATGATTTGGCACGGAAGATTTTCTCATGAACTTAAGAAGATGTCCAAGAAGTTGATTTGAAGTTAGTTATATGGATGGATGGATGGATGGATGTTGTTGTTGTTGATGTTGGATTGTTCAACTAAATATTTAGTTTTGGTATATGGGTGGAGGGCCATGTAATGGGAGGTTGTTTCTTGATCGTGTAAGTTATGTCCAACCACCGTTTGTTGGTGGCGTTGAATACCGTATTAGTTCATTTCATGCTCCATTTTTGAATTTGTTGGTTATTCCCCTTTTACGTTGATACGATTCTATTGTTGTGTGCAAGATCCGTGCCCCATTGCCCATGAATCATTACGAGCACCTAACATTTGAGAGTTAAAAAGATGAATTGTTTAAGTGTAGTTTCTGTTAATACTACTGTTGGTTTAGAAAATTAATAATAATATATAATTAATCTTAAATTTTGAAGCATTAATTTAGAATTAAAATTTTAAAATCTCAACTAGACTAAGACTAAGCCTGTATCCATGATGATGCCTATGCAATCACTATTGTTCATGAAATCAATTTAAAATAGATATTCATATCACAAAATTCCATTTAATGGGCATAAAGATTATGCAATATACCTATTCTATCTAAGAATCTTGATGTTTTATCGTCTGAATTTTGTTAACTAAACGAATGAACTTTTTAATGATACTTTCTCAAGGTAGTGGCTATCACAGTCACAAATGCAATCAATATAATACACACACACACACACACACACACACACACACACTGTTGAGAACCTAAATAGGCAGGATCCTCTCGTGCAGCAAGCGGCAGGAAGGCATTGCAAGGAAATGGGTGCGCCAAGTGCCGCACAGGCCCACGATCCAGCAAAGAAAGAAGCCTATCGAGAGATTGGCCTTGCCCACGAAGGAATTCTACAGCAAATGGAATTCCAGCGACAGCAGAACTTCCCTAACAACAGAGTTCGACAGCAAGTAGGACACAGCAAGCCAGAATTCGATGTCCACTAGGACACAACAAGGCAACAATTCGTATTTAGGCAGAATTATGAGACTTATAGGATTAGGAAACAATAAGATAGGATAAGATTTATTTTTGTTTAGTCATAGATACTTATGAATTCTTTTCATAGTCGAATTAGGAGCTTATTTTATAGTCAAATAAGGCTACTATCATCATAAATACAATCATTCATCATGTAATTTAGTTTAGACTTTCAGATATTATTTGATTATCAATAAAATAATAGATTGATCAGCACAATTGCTGTCATTCTTTATCTTCGGTTATCCTTCAAGAGTTTTCTTAGGATTAGGTTAAGGTCAAGAGTTGTCTTCCTTGCCTAGGAGCTGCGGCAGAGATTAAGAGTTGTCTTTCTCAGCCAAGGCAAGTTGCGGAAGGGTTAAGAGTTGTCTTCCCTTTCCAACATATCCGTCCATCGCATATACCATTGAGCGACTGAGCGCGAAACAAGAGTTTAGGGGCGAAACATCAAGGGACTCAAGTTTTAAGCAAAAGGGCAATAAGGGCAGCAAAGACGCACGTGAACAGTAACTTTCGACACCCCTAGACCGCGAAAAATTTGGGGGCCAAGAACCCGGACCCCAACACACACGTGTGTGTGTGTGTGTGTGTGTTGTTATTTAAACTATTCGTTAAATGTGATGACTGTATTACTTAATGGTGTTAGCCAGGGACACAAACACCAAATTCACTCTTAAAATTGATAGAATCTTACGTGTTATTTACCGAATGTAGTTATTGAATGACTCAATTGAGCCAACAATGAACACTAACATAACTCTACTCTTATAATGGGATAATGAATTTTCTAAAGAAATTGTCTTAAGATAATTACTGACAATAATGAAAGTCATAACCTCTTATAATACAAGTATTGTCATTTAAACTATTATTAGTAAGAATTATTAATTGTTAATGGGTAATTATTACACATTAATTCATTGAATGCAATACCTATGTTATTATTCATTTGTGTTAATGTCGAATATTAAAATAACTATATTCTTAAGCCAATGATCATTCATTTCAATGTAAAAATTGTATTACTTAATTATGGGTGCATACAATCAGTTTGATTTGATTTTAATAAAAATTAATTTGAATAAAAAAATTAATTTTTTAAAGAGGAAAAAAAAAATTAATAGAACTATAAATTTGAACCCAATTAAATTTTTAAAAGGTTCGATTTATTTGTTTGAATTTTAAAAGTAATTTTTTTTTATAAAATTTTAGTGAATTTTAATAACATTTTTTTAAAAAATATCATAATTTAGTAAAACATGTTTGAATTTTTAAACTTGCTTTGTAGATGCAATGGATGTCTACTACATATGGGATGAGCAGTTATGATATTACCTGAGATTAAAAAAAAAAAAATTATAATACAATTGGACAAGTTTAATATCAATCAATTTTTTTTTTTTGAAAAGCAACTCACATAATTAAATTAAATGATTGTATTTTTCAATTATTAAAAACAAATAATATATATATATATATATATGTCATAGTACTGAAACTCTGAAAGAGTAAATATATTTGAAAACAACTAAATTTAACCATATATTGTTGATCAAGTATTCTATCAAGTGAGATCAATGAATGCAGGATTCACATATATTCAATCATGTGATATATCTACTTATCATATAGTACTATTTCTGAAAGAAATTCATAAATTGAAGTTGTATATATTCTTACATATTATGTAAATCAATTTACTCAACGAGTAACTAAGTTTTTTCTAGAGTGCTCTTTCATCCTATAGAACAAGGGACCAACTCTAGTTCCAGGTAAGATTTTTGAGAATCAGATTCTTTTACCATTAATAGGTAATGACATTCAAACAAAATGCCATTAATTTTACCAGAAAGGAAAACAACTGGCCATTAAACCTAGTCACAAAGAAATTTTCCTCTACAAGTAAAGCTATGGTGAAACTTTATCTATCTTTCATATCAATACACTTTCAATTAGAATTTTTATTCACACATTGCGTTTACATGTTAAGAATTAAAATCTATATTTTTTTAAAAAAAATTGAATTGAAATAATTAAGGTAATAAATCAAACGCGCCGGTCAAAATCTAAAACAACATTGATATATAGTCAATTTGATTTTTAGCAAAGAGCGTGTAATTCATTAATGGTGATTATAGAATTCAAAATGTAAACATAGCATCCATGTATGGTTCCATGCATAATTATACAGCGCGTGTTTGATTCAACAATTTACAGAATTTATTTCCAAGTGAGTCTACATGAACTAGAGTTACCGGAGTTTTCTTCTTACATTTCCTCACTTTTACTTGTGCATGTCTAGAAGATGACACTACATGCTAAAAATCCAACTTGAGATTAGCTAGAACTTAATGCTCATTGCCAATTCTAACTAGAAACTTAATGCTCATTTGTTTTGCTTGTTTGCCATATATAAAAGATAATACCCTTGTTAGGACAATTTCTCTATTTAAGGACTGTGTTTATGTCTTAATTAATTAGGACTATTCCTTGAAACTAAAGAAGCTGTGTCTTCCTTTACTTATTTAAAGAACTCTTCCTTGACATGACAAACACAGAAGAAATGAGGAGCCCAAAAATGGATTTGAATCAGGCAATGGAGTTCACAACTTCAATTCCATCTCCACAAGCGCAGGCGCACAATTTCATGCCAGTTACTCCTTTTCTGCTGCCTTACCACCAGGCAACCAAAGAGGTCAGTATGCTCAACATAATTTTGATCTGATGAATTCTCTGCTCAAACTTATTTTCTATGATCCTTCTTCTAATACTTGTGGAACTTGTATGTATCATGGAAATTAGGAGGAAGAAGAAGCCAGAAACTCATGTTTTATGCAGAAGCAAAAGCAAAGTATTGAAATATTCTGGAATCAACAACTGTTTGAAATCTATAATACTAGAGGTTTATTTTCCTCTCACGTAGTTATAATGATCAATCTGTTTGGAGTTCTACCGATATCACGATTATGAGTTTACTTATACACACACATGAGTTTACTCACACTTGCATATATACACACATTCACATTTGCAAATCTATTAATTAGTTTGCAATTCATGTGTGCTGTTAGCTTTCAAGAGCAACCATCATATACCTTTGTCAAGGATCAAAAGGATCATGAAATCTAATAGAGATGTGAAGGTTTGCATGTTAACCCCCTTTTTCTTTTTTCCTTAATTTCCTATTCCACAGATTTATTTATTATTATTATTATTATTTACAACAGCATTTGAATAATTTTGCATACAGGCATATAATATTATTATTGAATTCTGTAGATCAATGATATGTTACTTAAATGTCCATGCATCTATAAAAATTTCGTATTTTTTTTCTCTGCCAATTATGTCAATCACAATCTTAATCTGAAATCGCGTAAATATCAATCAACGGAAAAGGATTCAAATTCCAGTTTAATTTCAGCTTTCAATTTTATTAATGCTGATGAGGGTTTTTCTTTTTGGCAATTCCATTTAGTATCATATAAATGTGTATAAATCAAACTCCTCTCTGATTTTTTTATCAGTAGAATTCGAGCTTGAGAATTCAGAACTCTCAATTTTCAGTTTAGAGCTCACTTATGCTTAATTTAATGTGAATGACTCTCTATAAGCTAAAATGCAAAACAAAAAGGGATACAATATCAGCATGCACTTAAACATTTTTTCTGTTGCTTTGCTGTACGAATAAATTAATAATTAAAACGTGTATAATCAGATGATCAGTGCAGAAACTTCAATCTTGTTTGCAAAGGCCTGTGAAATCTTCATCCAGGAGCTGACGCTTCGAGCATGGCTGCAAACTGATGAATGTAAGCGCCGCACACTTCAGCGCTGTGACATTGCTAGAGCTTTAAGGCAGGATGAGCTTCTCGACTTCCTGGTTGATTTCGTCCCTTTTGATTTCCACCAGGTATGTATGTCATGCATTAATAATAATAAGCTTTGTGTGATCTGTATTTAAGCTTAATCACAAACGAAACATTTCATGACACTATGAAGAGGAAATTAATGATCTTCATCCTGTCGATCAACCTTTTTTTTCCTGGTGTCGACATTAATGGGGTGAGTGATAGCAATCAGAAACTGTCAATTTCTGAAGAGAACTATGTTAATGAAGTTACATAGAATATATAAGATCTACTGAGACTCAATCTAATTGTTTTTTATTCTTTCTTAGAACTTTATGCCAAAGGACCCCGAAGTTCCTCGGCAAGTACTCATGATCGAACCATCCTCGCCCGCAGCCGAATTCAATTATGAATCGGCTTTCCAGGTGAGAAAAACACTTGCAATCGATTTGTTTTCTGAGGTATATATGTATTTATGAAATAAGAGACTAAAGAAAATATATTGACTACTGTAGAGGCTTAAATTGGACTGTGATGTCTTTGCTCGTTTTGTAAAATTAGGCCTATATTTGTATTTTATGCTAAATTCATGTCGCACCCGCAGATTATGAACTACTTTATAATTCCTTTATCTTTTTGCAGTGATGGGATGCTAAGGCGGAAGAAACAGTTACCTAAAAGGATAACAAGTTAGCTTGAAAAAGCTGCTATCTTTTAAAGAAATAAACATAGACATGCGCGCATATATATATATATATATATATATGCCATGTGCGGGATTTCCTGGATTTAGAATAAGGATTTGTGATGATTAGAACATCAACAAGTAATTTTGTTTTCTTAATTGTGCTCTATATATTTTGTTATTTAAGCTAAATGACTGAAGTTCTTTTCACAGCAATATCTGTCGACACAAACTCCACACCTTTTCTGGTTTTTTCTCCACGGACGGGGAGACTTTTGAGTCTCTCTAAGGTGGTGGAAATCCTTTTCCTTTTAAGTCATTTTATTGCACCTATATCCAGAAGTATGGTGAATTTTTCTAGATTTACAGTGAGATAGGTCTAAATCTACAGTGGTTTCACATCCTTGCTGATCTTTAGTCCCTACTTAATAGTCAATCTGATTTTGCATTGTCATATAGATTATTTGTTGCAAAGCAATTTTATTGTTCATCGGGAATTTGTTATTGTACTATTTCTGTTGGACTTAATGAAAGTTACACCTTATTTTCAAAACAGTAAAGTAAAAATTAAAGAAAAATGATTGAATTTGTGATGTCAATCCTTCAAAGTTCAATTAACTCTAATTTTTGTCGAGTTGGATCAATATCATCTAGTAGTTCATCAATTTCAATTGAAGCATTTGATTTGATGCTTGTTAGTCTTAAAAGAAATACATACTCTTTAACTAGTAATCACAATAATTAATTAAACAGAATAGAATTAAGCAATAGAAAAAAGTTTAGACCTCGATTCAAAATCTTTGGACATGGAGAAATAGTCAATAGTCAACTGTCAAAAGTCAAAAGTCTTACTTTTATGAGTAATTATAGAATGTATCCCTAATTTTAGCAATAGTTTAAATAGGTTTGAAATTTGTTCATGTTTATTATGTAAATTCCTATCATTAATAGGGATAACAAAAATTTTTGTGGGGACAAAACCAGTTGAAAATTACTCTGTTCCGGTCTTAAATTAGGGATGATTTCATCCCCAAACAAAAAAAAAAATGATATGGGACGAATTCCTGTTTTTATTTTGAAGTAGGGATAGGCATAATCTGTAATCTGGCCCCTCTTTTTTTATTTTTATATTAAAATATATTTATTAGATTCACTTTTTTTATCAACTAAAAGAATTATAAAAAAAATAATAATTAATTAATATTAAATTATAGGACTAATTATAATAATTGAATTTATTTTTTTAGTATTTTAACACAAGATTTTTTTTTTTTAAAAAAAAAGACTCAAGATTTTATTTTCTTATTTATGAAATAATATTTTTTTTTTTTTTACAAAATTAATAAAAATATTTAATTTTTATTTTACAAAATTAGCACAAAATTTGTAAGACTTTAAAGATCTCATTTATTCAATTTAGCAATTTTGTCATTTATATTAAGAATTAAAAGTCATTAACATGTTACTTTGATAATATTTGTGTATAAATTAAAATAAATAATTTATTTATATGTTTATTTATTATTATTTAATTTAATATTATCAATATTTTGTATAAATTTTTTTTTTAATATTATTAAATGAGATAGGTCGAGAATAGAGATATTACTTCTAAACTGGGGATAGCAATGACTATCTTCTGTCGTTGCCAACCCTATTATCATAATATCATAATTAATTATATTGAAGTTTTAAGTTAACATTTTGGTGTATTTAAGTGTACTTACTAACTATATCAGTAAGGCCACATTTGCTACTACATACTGGATTGTGTTAGTTTAAGTAAATTGAACTAGATTGAACTTAATTATAATAGATTAAAATAGGTAAAATTTAAAACAATATTATATTTGGCGTTGGATAGGAATTTTATGTATATAAAATATTATTTTATTATTTTATATTATTATATTAATGTATAATCTATTTAGTTCATTAAAAAAAATTATACTTTAATATATTATATCTTACTATATTTTATTTTATAAAATATTATTTCATTATTTTATATTATTGAATTAATTTGCGTTATATTTAATTTAATTAATATTAAAAATAATTTAAAATTAATACATAATTATATAATATTTAAAGTATTTTAGGAACAACATTAAGTATTTTACAAGATTTTTTTAGAAAGTGTTAAAATACATAATTGAATATGTATTTTAACATTTTTTATTTGGCACTCCCAAACCCACCCCATATAAAGAATCAACTAAGTACTGATCTTGATACATTATTGCTTAGCATTTTCCAAATGTTTTTTCCTTTTTTTTTTTCCTCCTCTCCACAATTCGATTTCTCATTCTTACGCTACCATTTGCAAGTGTTTGTTCCATTTGTTTTCTAGGCTGCAGAACACTTTAAGTGATTTATGGTGAATTGGGAAAGCTGTAAAGGTGATGGAATGGAGATGAGATCCCTCCACATCACATGCATAACAAGGTGCAAAATGCTCAATGCACACAGCCAAAAGGAAGTAATGTGGTTAGGGTGGTCTATCTGCCTTAAAAAGAATGGGAAAAAGCAAATAAAATAGCCAAAAGGGAGTATATAATCTAAAGAAAAAGATGAACCAATCCAACTCCAGCATCTTGCTTCCCAACCCATCTTCGAAAATTCCCCTTTTCTTCAAACATCAATTCCCCATTTCATCAAGCATTATCTTTGGAAATTTATTCCTACTCTATGCGCCTCCTCAGCTTGTAGAGTGCCGATTTTCGTTCACCCTTTTTTTTAAGTAGATATAGGTTAAATGGTAGGTTTAATCTTACTCTGTCTTTAGTACTGTTGTAAACCAAACTATCAGAGTATATATTTCCTTAAGTTTCAATCTGAATTCCAAGAAAGCTCTTAAAGTAAAGATTAACTTCTATAATTGGTTAGATAATATTCAAAATGCTAAAAGTTTGAGCTTAATTTGGTTTCGAGTTTCAACCACACATGCATGCTGAGATAAAGGAAGAATTGGTGAAAGTAATGTGGGAATTGTATCTTACACGCGCTGATGCAAGTAGTTTGTCGTGGGAGTTAGGGTTTCCTACCCAAATGGGGAAAGCTTAATCTTCTCTAGAAGATAATGTGATCCCAATTACCAAAAGGAATAAGTCTAGATATTGACTGCCATGTCATCCTCATTTCAGACAGATAAAAGAGACACAGCATAAGATACTAGAAATTATAGCCACTTTTCGTGATTCTTTCTCTAGAATATATACAATGCCCCGTGACAGCAGCTGCCTCTTTGTTCATTCTCTAATGCATTATATTAATAATGATAAATTAATATTTTTATTTTGTAATAATTCAGCTTCAATAACTAAACAGATATTACCTATCTTAACTTTCATGTTTCAAGCTTTATGTCCATATAACTTACATATATGAACACACATGTATGTATTTCATTCAAAATACATTAAAAGAACTTGTTAGAAATGGAAGATATAAGAATTTTCTTTTCTATTCGATATTAGAGATTCAAAGTACTTATAGTGCATCACATAAACAAGAAAGCACCATAGTCAATTGACTTATCAGAACAACTCGATGATTGGGCATGAGTGAGTGTGTTGTCATAGTGAGTATATATTTAGAGAATTCAAATATGAGCAAAGCAAATCCCGACAAGAAGAACAAAAGATGAAGCAATGGGGCAATAACATGTGTAAGATAAGTGGTCACCGGCCCATATGTTGGTGTAGAGAAATATCCCTAAATATATTTGGTCAATTATGCATTATTGACTAGATGCAGGATAAGGCTCGAGTGATGAGGGAATCTTCAGCTCTCAACTGTCTTCTCCATACTTCTAATTGGCAACTTGCAAGCATATGCCTCATCCCTGTTGTCATCCATCTCGATCTCTCCTCTCTTTAGGATTTGAAACTATTGAAAAACACGAAATATTGTTGCATGTCTTTCTTGCTGCTGGACTACAACTTACGTGCGTGTATATTTGTATTTTACAAATTGTTTTTAAATATGATGAAAGGTGACAGTATTTTCCTATATTACTATTGGCTGCATAATAGAGGGGTAATTGCAATTGGTGAGGATTTTTTTGACCCAGTAATATAAGACGGAGGTATTATTATCAGTACAGAATTTCCCAGCAGTTTGGTTTGAACAATCAGTCTTATTATAATCAGTAACAGGCGGGATTAATTGATACGAAGATATCATTTCTATTAAATGTACCACCAGAACAAGCACTGGGTTCAACCTCCAGGTCTGCTTCTTGTATAACTACTACAAAAGACTCTTCTGAGCCATGTGAACGTGAATAATTATCACAATTTTCTATCATTCAATTTGCACTTCCTTTTGTATTTCTAAATTTATTTCCTCATTCATAACTATCACGTGAAATCAGCACCAGAACTGGGCAATCGGCACCTTTTTTCCCTCTATAAATAGAGAGTTTGGGTTAGCCTTTTAAGCCATCGAAAGCTCTTAGCTAGAGCTTCTCAATATCCCCCTCTCTCTTTATCTCTTTCTTGCTCTTCTCTTTAAAGAGATTAATTTCTCACCAGTAAATCATCCTTCTCTCTGTGATGTAAATTACATATATGGGAGGAGGCATTTATGATGTTGTTGACAGAAGATAGAGGGCACAGATGATGAAATTGATACATGGAGCTAAAGCATCTCACTCCTTTGTGCTCTCTATTCTTCTGTCATCATCTTCAGCCCCTCCCTCTCTGTAATTTATATCACAACATATATACGAAGGAACACTTGCATAACATGTTATATATTCATTCTTCACTTCTAGCACTGCATATGTTCTAAATTCATTCAATAATTTCCACAACTTCTGGACTGCAAAAATATATACAT